>JAUEKV010113170.1:0-12092 GCA_031833985.1 Ancula gibbosa
GAGAGAGAGAGAGAGAGAGAGAGAGAGAGAGAGAGAGAGAGAGAGAGAGAGAGAGATAGAGAGAGAGAGAGAGGAGAGAGACAGAGACAGAGAGAGAGAGAGAGAGAGAGAGAGAGAGAGAGAGAGAGAGAAATAGAGAGAGAGAGAGACGAGAGAGACAGAGAAAGAGAGAGAGACAGACAGAGAGAGACAGACAGACAGACAGAGACAGAGAGAGAGAGAGAGAGAGAGAGAGGGGGGAGAGAGAGAGAGAGAGTTAGACAGAGAGAGACGGACAGACATACACAGACAAAGAGAGAGTAAGATTGACTTACTTGTTGGCAAATCTCAGCCAGAAGACTTGGTAGGCGTAGACCTGGAGGGGTTCCACGCTGTTCAGCAGGACGACGTATCGCAAGTCAAACTTGACCTGGCCCACATCCTCGCGTTGAAAGAGAACTGGGTTCTCAATGTATTTGCAGATGACCTAAAATAATAATAATAATAAAATGTTTTTATATAGCGCTATATCCTGCTATAACCTTAGCAGAAAAATAAATGCATATAAAATAAAAAGCGATAATATTGATAGTAACAAAAGAAATTGTACACGTATAGATATGGGGTTCGCATCATGGGGGGAGGTCACTGCCGCTGCGTCAGACAGAGTAGCTTGGAGAAGACGTGTTCGCAGCCCTATTCTCCACGAGGAGAGATGGGAATAAATCAAGTAATTCATATCCTGTTTGTGCAGGCTTGAAAGCTCAAAATCAAGTCAGACGGAAAATTTAAAATATTCATCATCATTACATGAATTAATCAATAGATCAATAATAAATCATTTATATAGCGCATAAAGTCCACATTACGTCATCGTGTTTTTCAGAGAGAGAGAGAGAGAGAGAGTGAGACCGCTTGAAATGCGGTTGTGGAAGTGAATAAGAGAGTTAATGGTCCACATTTAAAAGAAGAAGAAACTCTCACCAGCGTACATTTAATCTAGTATTCACATATTATTATTATTGTTGTTATTACATAGAATGCACGTGTCAATCAAAACAATCATAGATAACAAAAAAAAAAAAAAAAAAAAAAAAAAAATAATAATAAAAGAAGAAGTAGAAGAAAGAATTCCCTCTCTAACAAGTGAAAACTAAAGAGACCAACAGCAAAAGAAAACAGCCAACAGCAGACCTACCTTGGGCCCAGACTCGTTGAGTCGAATGATTTGGCTTAAGTTGCCGGTCACATGAGTGTCAAGGGCACGGGCCAGGTTCCATGGCTTCAAGATCCACAAGTTGTCCAAACCTCTGTGGGGATTAATAGCAATAAATTAAAACATGTATTGCATTTATCTATAAAGAATCAAACAGTTTATTCAATTATATATAAGTATATAAGCATTTATATATAAGTAATATGAAGGGCTTAGAGCAAGCAAGAAGTGCCTTTACGCCAATTTGGCGAAATCGGGATTTCTAGTTCATTGTTATTGGTTGTTTCCCCTTGTTAAACATGCCAAATATCGTAAATATTGTTCGAATAAAAGGTGCCCAAAATGGTACTTCTAGCATGCTTTCCCTTGGCTCTATCACTCATTTTGAAATCTTTAAACCAAATTTTCTCAAAACTGCAAATTGGCTCTTGTGCACTTCTTGCTCTAAGCCCTTCATAGAGTGGTCTCCGGCTAAGGGGCTGGGGGTGACAAAAATATCAGCCTCTTAGTCAGATGACTGTATAACGCATATTACCCCCGATTGACAACATGCTCTTTCGTTTTATGATAATTTATCCCCTGGCAGGGGATCATATCATTCTTATGTCTTATGTCCATCTCAAATTTCAATTACCTTGGGAGCACAATCATAATATGAGCGTTTTTTTACAGAGCAAAAGCGATCTATATTAACATCTCACAATAGTCAGCTCTGTCTTCAGCCAGATACTCGTACTACACTTAAGTAGGGTGGGGAAAATATGTAAAGAGCCCTTCCCAGAGATTCAACGCAAGATCAGGGTAGCAAGGATTCGAACCTGGTATCTTTCAGTTGTGAATTGACACTGAGCTACACCACCGGCGCCAAGAGTATTTGGTAAACCTAGACTTAATTTAAGTGTCTTGCGGAGAGTATTTATTATTTGTATATAATATAATCACAAATGTTAACAAAATTCTTAAATGGTAATATGCTCTTAATCAGCCTCTAACACCATTATTACGTCATTGAATTACTGTATGTTAGAAATCCTATATTGTTTAAATGTCTGAGAAAATTGTAAAGCGCCATCGAGCACTTTTTGTGGAATTTGGCGCTATACAAATATGTATTATTATTATTATTATTATTATTATCCTTCTCTCTCCGAGATGTCTCTTCGGTGTCTGGTTGTGATGGCTTCGCGGTAGTTGTACAATTGGTTCTTCCAGTAATCGATTCTATATAACCTATACGCTCTAAAAGACGAGCAAGTCTAGATTTACAGAGAAAAGACTCACAGTTCCTCTCTGTGCTGGAAATAGGAGATGAATTTCGTCATCTCTGTCCGCAAGTTGTAGGTGGTCGGCAGCCATTTTGGATTGTCCTGCATGGGGTCGGTCTCGTCCTCAGACGCTCCTCTCCGCGCAACGATGGCCATGGTGTCTTTCAGCGTAAACGTGTCCTCAAAGGGAAACTGATTGATCAAGACACCAGGACTCTTCTCACTAAGCTCTCTGGAATATAAAAGGTTATGGGGCACTTAGAAAATTCAATTCAATTTCTTTATTTCAGTATTTGAGGCCATTGGCCCATATTACAAAATACATACACTTAAACAATTTTCGGGACTTCCGATTTATAATAACATGATTAAATAATACATGTATAATGAAATATATAATACAATGTATGAATGTCATAATTTATACACTTAAAAAAATACCCATCAAAGGCCCCTAATATTGTTTAAGACTCAAGACTCAATGTGGTATTCATTCGAATATTCAGCTCTTTGGAATCAATATTAGATCTAATATACAAGCGTAACTTTCAACTTTGGTAGCTATCTCCTCCTAAACCACACAACCTACACTCTTCAAACTTTGCAAGTATTTTAATAATTATTGTGGATTTCAAACAGACTCATCAAAAATACACTAACTGAAAGCTTTGAATTAAACAAAAACATATTTTTTCGTATATTGGTGCAACTTTTGAATTTCAGATTTCCCTTATCAATAGAACGTCTGCCAAATAGGCCGAAATACAATCAGATCCAGATCTAACATCTTTCTATTAAAAAAAAAAGACTGTGCAAGATGGTGCAATGTTAGATTGGAGAAAAAAGTTGCGTTATAAGATATTGTTACCATAAATAGTTACATTCTAGATCTAGAGATTATAGATAAACTTAACGAAATGCGATGAAGTTGATCTGAATCAATGATTTGATGAGATCATGACCCTGTGGAAGTCTACACTAGATTCTAGATTTCTACATGATTCCTAAGCGTACAATAGCCGAGCAAAGTATGATGATATACATAAATAATGAAGTTAAGAACACCGTTTCTAATCGAAATACAAAGCATTCATTGTTCTATTGAAATTATAAGGCCTTCTTCAATTTTGCATAAGGGCATAACACAAGAATAAGTATTAGGTATAAATCTAAATATTATCTTTTTTTCTCCGGATCATTTCCGCGCTTGGACAGATTTAATTTTCAGTTACAAAAATGGAGAGCCGGTACCACCAAATATGTCCAAATTATATTTTTTCTAGTTAACCTTTGCCATATCAGAGATGCCAACCTGGTCAAGTCAAAATGAGTTACATAATTGCTTATTTTGAGGGACAAATCATAATTTTGTGGGACATCGCCGCGGCAACCATATGCCTCTTTTAAAAAAAAAATATGGCAGTAAAATCAAGAATGAGTTTAAAAGGATTTTCAGATTGTGTGGTACACTTGCAAATGCATGTGGGGACGCAGGCGTGAATTACGGGACTGTCCTGCAAAATGTGGGACGGATGGCATGTCTGAGCCTTTTTACAAAATATGAGTTATAAAGATTTAATAATAGTACAAATTAAACGACTTATAAAGATTTAAATAATAGTACAAATTAAACGACTTATAATTATAAGTAAAAAATATGACTTATAAAGATTTAAGATATAGTACAAATTAACCGACTTATAAGTAAAAAATATGACTTATAAATATTTAAGAAATGGTACAAATTAAACGACTTATAAGTAAAAAATATGACTTATAAAGATTGAAGAAATAGAACAAATTAAACGACCACAGCACGTACCCAAACTGGCGATAGTGTTTGTGATACCACAGAATGTCGGCGGCCTCTGGGTCATCCACCAGTTCAAACCGGGGGTCGGTTAGATTGCCGTGCAACACCGAGTATTCTGTGAACACCCGCAGGTTCCTGTCCCGTGGGGGGCTGGGGTATTCCACGCCGGGAGCAGGGAGGGAGTCCAGGTTCTTGTAGCTCTGCAATGGGATGGGAGGGCAACTATGAAGGTATACGGCGAGTGAAAACAAAATATAGGGAGGGTGGGAGATAGAGAGAGAGAAAGAGAGGGAGAGAGAGGGAGAGAGAGAGAGAGAGAAAGAGAGGGAAAGAGAAAGAGAGAGAGAGAGATGTATTGTAATATTCTATGTATTTTAAGTACTGAAGAAACAATTTTTTGGGACTTACTGACAGATTATGAATCATTTCAAATTCATAATCAGCAACGATAAATCTCAAATTAATATTTATAATAATTTCTATGTTTATTATATATTCAACTTTATAATAACAAAAACGAGTATTTCAGTCACTATGGTCAATCAATCTTAAATTATCCAAAAGATTGTTGACATATTCAGGTTATAATAATAATAATAATAATATAATCGATTTATATAGCGCTGAATCTATCCACCCGGGGGTGCTCAGTAGCGTTTTACATATAGTACTAGATCTAAATAGTATACAGCAGCAATATTAATAGTTTCCTAAAGTGTTTCTGATGTCCTTGCTAAATATAGAAAACCTTAGAGACAACGATAATAAAGTATCATCACGACATTGATGGCAGATGGCGCCTTGGCAAATGTTTGAGGGATAGGTTTGCTTTGATCATCTTATTATCTTAACGTATAAATCAACTTCTACTCATCGATCGGGACACATAAGGTCAATGGTCAAAGCGTACGTTGAAATAGGCCTCGTCCGGCTCTTCCTGTTTGAAGCTGATGTGCTTCATGTCCTGGGCGATCCACGGGATCTTCTGGGCACGGTACATCTCTGGGTCGGGTGAAGGGAGGAAACCCTTGGTGACTTCATCTGGAGAGAAAAGGCAACACGAAATTATCAATTTCAATACTCTTTATTTATCCCCGAGGGGCAATTATGAACAGCACAATACATATGTATACATTTTTTACAATTTACATACATGTCATCATAATTTATGGGGTAATATTTATCAATGCATACCAGATCGACACAAAATGATAGAAATAGAACTAAAGAATTAGATCCCAAAATATAATCAAATACAAATAATTTATATTTGTCAGTATCATTGTTCAAGGGATAATTTATATTTACATAGAGCAATAGAATAATCACATTAATAAATTTAGATCCTGTATCTAGTTGCTTTCTATGCCTTCCGAACAGGAAAAAAGCATAATATTAGGGGGAATTCAATGGATGAACATGGACAATCACATTCTACCCAAGAACTGTAGTAGACTGGAACAATCTGCCGAAAGAACTAGCATGTGTATCCACATTGGACTCATTCAGACACCTCCTATATGATTCATCATCAACCATCTATATTTTGTCCTCAGCCATTTCCCCACATCAAATCATAAACATGTCAGAATCTTCAGAAGTGAAGGTGGACATTATACGGCAGAACCAGAACCAGGAATTTATAGTATAGGACATACTATATTTAAGAAAAAGATTTAAAGATAAATGTATTTATATGCTTTTGGATATCGGCAATCAGAATGAAGATTGTAGGATTATGGGAAGATTTTTTTAGTGGGGAAGATATTACAAAAAATCAAGAACTTAAGGGTTGGATATATTCAATTGAGAAATGACTCTAGTTAATTAAATAAAATTCTTCATATTATGTAAAAATTAGATAAATAATATAAAGTGGACACTGACAACATAATAACAAAATTAATACATAATGTAACAAAATGGCTGATTGCAAATATTTTCAATCGAAAGTATAATCTCTACGGCAATTCCTTCAAGGCAGTGAGGCCTAATAGAGCTGGTGTTTGTACCCAGGTTCTATGGTGCTAAGCGGAACGACAGATCAATGAACATCCACACCAGCTTCTCGCAGGTTTACTTTCCCAGCAGTGCTGGTACCCACTTGACACCTGGGTGAAGTGGGGGTTAGCGTAAAATGCCTTTCCCAAGGGCATAACTATAACGCCAGGGTGGTAGAAATGAGGCTTGAACCTGGATCCTTCGATCCGAAGTCCAAAGTGCTAATCATTACACCACCAGCGCCACTATTATAATCTCTACAATCATCCAAAAAGACCTGGTTTACCTCCTTCGTCCAGATCTTGCACGGGCCACATGACAGAGTAGGTCAGGCCGTTCTCCGCAAACACGAACGGAACCACGCGGAAAGTCGGCTCATCCGCCAGCTGGATGCGACTGCCAAACTCGTCCAGGATGTACCAGATGGGCATCGACTCGTCGGAACCCTAGGGAAGAGGGACGTGGAAATCAAATTAAAACTCTTCTAGAATGTACCAGATGGGCATCGACTCGTCGGAACCCTAGGGAAGAGGGACGTGGAAATCAAATTAAAACTCGTCGGAACCCTCAGGAAGAGAGATGTGGAAATCAAATTAAAACTCTTCTAGAATGTACCAGATGGGCATCGACTCGTCGGAACCCTAGGGAAGAGGGATGTGGAAATAAAAAATTTATTATGTCGACAAGACCAGAGAGATGGATTGCTCTTGACAGGAAACATTCAATTTTGTGTAAACCTAGACTTCTGTGTTTTGTGGAGTTTATATTATATAAAATCAATGCGTTGGAGAATGATGATATTATATGTGACGAGTGCTCCACAAGACTCATAAGTCTAGGTTTACCTAATATTGAATGGAACAAAAACTGTCAACAGCTAATTGAATAAGATTTATGCATTGAGTGTGACGCTATGAGGAAATGAATAGAAAGCTCTTTAAGCTTATTGGATAAGAAATTCACACTAAAGTATGAAACAAGTACTTACAAAGGAAAAATGTCCAAAGCTGTAAGTTTGACAAAATCTAAGGAAGAAGAGAGGAAGAAATAATTAGCAGATAATACAAAATAAAATTGAAATTGGTTTAAAAAAGCAAAACAAGCTGGATAACAATTGTCTTTTTTTAAAGATGACATGATATTCAGATATTGAAGAAATATGAATCGAAAAGCATTTCGAATGAGTAGATCTAGAATTATATCACATTTGAAAATATTCAATCCCAAATAAAGATAAACAAATACATGTACTTGCAAATTTGCTATACCATACTATTCTTATAGGGTTGGTGCCAAGTAAAAAGAGTTCACGTATAAATAATTGAAGAGCTCATCAAGCAGCAAAATAGAAGAATTAAAGATTCTAATATGACACATCTGTAATGATCATAATAATAATAATTCGACAGAATTAATGATCATTATTATTCGACAGAATAAAATTGGATTTAGAATCCCATTATTTTGAAGACAAGACAAGTACGAAGAAATGAAGGAGATGATAATAATCTGAATCATAACATTAAACGAAACAAATGATGGCGACTCACTTCCACATATCGTGTAAAACGACTTCAATGAGCTCCTCTTTGCCTCGTCCGTTTTCTTGGACGTCCATCAGGGCCATCATGCGCTCCAGGAGGCCCGGGATTTCTTCCAGATTCGGCCTGGCTGTAGAGCAGTTGAACGTCCAGGCATGGTCGAGAAGGTAGACCCTGGAAGAGGTTCAAAACACATGGGTAAAGTTTAGTAAGTAAGTAAATCCTTCAACGCCACGAGGCCAATAGGACTGGTGCTTATCCCCAGTTTCTATCTATGGCGCAGGCATGATCTAGAAGGTAGACCCTGGATGTGGTTCAAAACACACGCATAAAAGTACAAGTAAGTAAACCCTAGTACAGAAAGTACTTTTGCAAAACTAAGTCATAGTACAGAAAGCGCTTTGTTGAAGATGGCAAATTTATAATTTATAAGACATTGTAATTATTGCTAGTGATAGTGGAAGTGGTAACATTTCAGAATCATTTGACAGTCGACTCCTCTATCTATGCATTAGTAAAAAAAATTCTTCAAGGCCATGAGGCCCATAGGGCTGGTGCTTATCCCCAGTTTCTATCTAAGGCGTTAAGCGGAACTAGTGATCAATGAACACCCCCTGAAGAAGACGGCAGTTTCTCGCATAGCATGAGTCATATTATTGTCTGGTAATTCATATAGGATTATATTGGAGACAAATACAGTAGATTTCCAAATAAAGACCATCCTTTTTTGCAAAGCCAAAGTAGTCTTTAGTGGCAGGTGATCTTTATTTGGAGGTATTTTATATATGCCCATATATAATAGGCCTTTACATAGCAGCCTATGTATAGTAATAAAATATTAATAAGATTCCCACAATAATTTGAGTAATAATGCAGTTGATACTTTACGATTTTTACCGTATATTTTGGTTCTGGAGCCTTAGTGATTACAAATTCATGCTTGTTCCTCATGCGCTTTTATAATAGAATGATATAGGTCTATTCAGAAGGATATAGATATTTATAAGAATCCGTTCTCCAAAATTTCCCTCTTTCCAAATTGAAAAAAATCACTTACTGCTGTGGATCGTTGAGAGAAATTCCATCTTCTCGAATAACGACAACTCGCCATCCGCTAAGCGCGCCGTCCTCCGTAACCACCATTTGTAGCTGGAAGCTGCTGCCAGCATCATACGTCTGAAGGCGAAGGGAGAGGGTAGAAGGAAACAAAATTACATTTAGTAGAAAACATCTTAGTGAAACATCACGAGTTTGAGGCAAAATTGGTGTCAATCAACTAACATTTCTTAGACAAAAAATTGCCCTCAAAAAGACGAAAGCATGTCTAGAACTGAATAACCGTTTGTTATATTTCTATTTCTAGATTATCTCTCTATAATTAGTTAGTTGTAGGGCATCCTCTCCTTGGGCTAAACACGACATGAGTCAACTTTTAGTCTTCTCCATTCTTTCATGTCAGCTTACCAAGGATCATGAATAAACAGTAGTGAGGCCCAACGGGCCAAGCCCCAGCCAGGAGGTGTTGACTTTGACAAAAGTGACATAGATCTAACTACTAAGGCCTAAGGAAAGGAAGTCAACCTCCCTCCTAATCTTCTGAAGTCTTAGACTAGATCATCATGGGCGCCTGATGGGAAAAGAAAGCAAGGCAGGCCTAGAGAGACGTGGCGAAGGAAAGTAGAAAGAGAAAGGAAGGCGATGGGGTTCACATCATGGAGGGAGGTCACTGCCACCGCGTCAGATAGAGTAGCTTGGAGAAGACGTGTTCGCTGTCACATCCTTCTCCACAAGGAGAGACGGGAATTTAGTTAGTCAAGACTAGAGACAGACTTCAGTCTGTTAGTGATTCTTAAAATTCTTAGTAGACTAGACTAGATCTAGAATTCTAGTTCTAGTAGAAGAAGATTAATTTTAATAACATTAGAACCGCAGAGGCAGAGGCCTCCCATAGCCATTATAATACATATTCTTACCTCAGTTTTGAGCTTTTCAAATAGAGTACCCCAATATAATTGAGGAACATTTGAAGATAATAGCTGCTGCTGATGTACTTTGATGAATGTTTCCAAATCCATTTTGAATTCAATAAGAAGAATCTAGATCTAGTACTGGGAGTATTTTAGTAGTCTAGAGTAGATCTAGATCTAGATAGAAGGGTTCGCGTGTGAGAGTAGAGTGAGAGGGCGAGGGGACTGCTAGATTCTAAATGTAGAATCTAAAATAGTAATGATATAGATCTATATAGAGTCTAGATATACATCTAGATCCTCCCGTTTTTCGTTTTTTATTCTAGTAGGTAGGCTTGATCCAAATCTAGATCTAGTCTAGAGATCTAAATCTAGATTCTAGTCTACTGCTGCAGTTGTAGGGGCAGGGCAGAAACTTTTAACTTTTCACGTTGTTGTTAAACTTTAGATGAATTCAGAGTAGTGGCTGTCTGCCAGTTCTAACAGTAACAAGCTCCTGTTGGTGTCTTTCTCGCTTGCAACGTTATATTATTATATCTAATTTTATTCTATCATAATTTTGTACAATAATTGTATTACATGTACATAGTATTACATATGTCTAATAATGAGTATTTATAAAAGTATATCATTATCAAGTTGAATATAAATTCATGCAGATTATATCAAGATTTTAAAAATCAAATATGAGTAGGGGCCTATGTATTATATTTTATGTATGTTCAATAGAAAGATACATGTATATATACACATAATATTATTTTACATTATAATATTATATAGGCCTAAATTACATAAAATCATTGAGGTTTTAGTAAAAATTGTTATCACAGTTCTGTTTTGTATCATCATCAGTTAAAAAGTCTAATTGAGAGGGGCATAAAGGAATTTTTGTATCTCTCACTTCTGGCCTTAAGGTGTAACATCCGAACACTCCTGGAGGACCTTTGTTACATAAGGGGTGTGTTTTGTCATTTATAATGGTCTGTCATTTTCTTTTTCTTAAATTGACTAATAATATTAATTTATCCATCAAATGGTCCTGATTATCTTTAGTAATTTTGCTAACTTAACAAAAGAAAGCATCGATGTTGCTACTATCTTTCATTAAAGCATGTCCACCCCATACAAAATGAGATTATGCTTAGAATAGTGGACTGATAAAACAGTTGTAAAATGTCTTGTTTCTGGCATCCGGGAGAAAAAATAAATAGTCTACAACTAACTACGAGTAAAAACCCACAGACTGCCTCAAAAAAGAGAATTTTGAAGACGTAGAGGATCAATATAGAACCTGAGATGGAAATCAACGCTAATAAGGCCAAGTAAGTAGTAGTAGTAGTAGCGTATGACGAAATCTACACCTCCACATTGAACTTGTCGATCCAAGCCTTAAGTATGTCGTCACAGTTGTGAACCGTTTCGTATCCTCCTTCGAGTTTGGTTGTAGGGCAATCGAAGATGATGTGATCGGTATTTTGCGATTCCCCATTGCACCGTGGACATGCCGGCGATTCCCCAAGCTTCCATCTATGCAAGTTTGATGCAGTCCGACTATGTCCTGTACGGAGCCGGTTTGCTGTGATCCAGTATTTTCTTTTCGAATCTAAGTAAGTAAGACTTGGGGAAGAGAAGCTTATATTTTATGAAGTGTCGGCTTCTAATCCTATTATTATTATATTAGATTCTTATAAGGAAAACCAAATAACTTCTCTATCACCCTTGAAGCTAAAAATTTGTTCTTATTTTTGTTATTACATGTACATGTACAAGGTAAATCAGAAGTAAAGTCCTGATTATACACACCAGTGATAATATACTATGGCATGATGTGGTAGTTTACCATTGATTATCATGCTGACTTTACTTTCGACGAGTCTGAAAAGACGTAGCGGCCAGCTCGCTGCTGGGTAAAGTTCGAAGCAGGTACCTGTCGAATGCTAGTCAGACACCCCACCAACTGAGCTAAGAAGCCACCTATATAACTACATTGATATGCTATTCCATGGCTTTGTTGATTGGTTGTTCTGGTTCAGCGATTCTCTTCCAGTTAAAGTAATTCCGGTAATTTGTGGTTATACCGGGCATGACGTCACAAATTCTATCAACAATCCCAACCCCAACCTTGGTGTGACGTCATGCCCGGTATATTGAAAAACAGCCGTAATTCCTTTAAGGCCATGAGGCCCATAGAGTTGGTGCTTATCCCCAGTTTCTATAGCGCTAAACGGACTGAGTGATCAATGATCAACCCCTGGAGAAGACGCCAGTTTCTCGCAGGTTTACTTTCCCAGCAGTGCTGGTACCCAT
>JAUEKV010115387.1:0-12082 GCA_031833985.1 Ancula gibbosa
TTATTATTATTGTTATTATTATTATTATTATTATTATTATTATTATTATTATTATTATTATTATTATTATTATTATGTACCTAGATGAGTCATTATTGCCGAGAACGATGGTTGGTCAGATCATCTCATCTCTATAATATGCTATTAATATAATATTACATTCATTATAAGATACAACTTTATTATCTCATTGAGATAAATTTCATTTCTTCCAAAAACAAACGTTATTTGTTCCCGGGAGTTCAATAATACATTTAGAAATAATTATACAATGTAATCTAAGATATCAGAGAAGCCGCATCCGTTACCAACAAGTCGGCCTGAAGGCTGCCAGCCAAGCTGTTCTGAGCGACGGGTTGACACCAAGGACATCCGATACCACCCGTCGTAACCCACTTTTCCTCCGCCTCTCTCATTTCATTATTTAGACGACAATAGAGGAAGATGAATCATTAACGAAAAGTTCATAATATTTGTTGTAATCCCCATAAATAACCGATATGTGCGATCTTGTTTGTGGGACGCAAAGAGGAAAATACGTTAGGTGGGTATTTTACATCCAAAAATGGCGGCATTCATAACATACCAGCTCTGGCTTCTGGCTCTAGTGCGAATTGTCGAATGATCCCATTGAATGCGTCATCTATAATATGGGACATCTTTTTATTGATTATTTTTTTGTAACAACTTTGTGTGCGTGATATGGTGTTGTGTAACTTTGCACACACTCTAAATCAATTTTCCGTTGCGTCCTCCTCTATTTCTATAAAATGTGACGATAAACAAACAAAAAGTTCAATGTTATTTAGAATAAACCAGAATACAATGTATGTCTATTATATTGATACACAATGATATTTTATTATATATAGGAGTTTGGGTTATTTAGAATAAGAACGGGCGGCCCGTTAGCTCAGTGGTACAGCGCCTGACTTCAGAGTCAGAGGTCCCGGGTTCGATAACCACTGGGGACAACAAAAATTTCAAGGCCGCCCCAGTCCACTCAGCTGTAATTGAGTACCCAGCATTGAGGGCAGTGAATGATCTTGTCAGTATGTTAGAGCATACATTATTATGCTCCTTATGGTGTTGAGATGGTACTTGAATGATCAGGCCTGCTGGGGGAGATTTACCGTGTGAAGCGTTTTGAGCCTGAGTCTACCTCGGGGTAAAGCGCTATATAAATGCGCTCTTTATCTTTATTTGGACTAAACGTGGTTTATAATCATAATAACCCTAAACTTTATGTAACGGTATACCATCTGTTATACATGATATTGGAGTGATGATTAGTTAAATCATTAGCGTTTAAATGAGGCCTCCTTTTTGCTTTTTGTCAGCCCAGTATCTCTGGGTCATAATACCTTACCACTCGCTCGCCACTCGGCCATGTGTCTATAGTTTCCCAAATATTAGGACGGGTAGACATAGAAGACATTAATCTGCCGTACTGCGCACCATTAATAAAAAATAACAACTAAAAGAACAAAAAAAAAACAACAAAACAAAAACAAACTTGAGATGAAAAATATTACATTTATTGTGTTTTCTATCATCCACTCATTCATTTTCTTCATACCGTCGACACCACACGCTTCTCCACGCGCGCACGCGCACCGAGATCTTGGGAAGGAAGAAGTGTTACCGTATTTTACTCTACTGCAGTGAATACATAAATTCAAGTGAGGGATCCTTCTAAAATACTTAATGGGACCTTAGACTATAGAAATAAAAAATCTGATGATTTAATGTTTTTATGATTTTAAATTCAGCCAAAATTATTTTTTTAATATATTACAAGAAAAACCGACCGTCATTAAATGAAGTTAGTTTGAACATTCACTCCGATCCTACCCACGCCTGGAAGAGGCAAGATGGCGCTTCAAAGAAAGAAAGACGGTGGACCAAATGTAAAATATTTTGAAACACCTGATACAATAGCTCAATTTGATCCAGTGAGAACATGGCTGATGAAAAATTGCAAGAAGGTATTTATTGTATTTTTCTGTTTTCAAATCTCATGGATTACCTTTTGTTATGGAATTTAAGCAGAATTTCTTTGTTCTTTCGGCTCCGGTCACTGTTCTGTCCGTCCGTCAATAATACCGGCAACTTGATTGTTACTGTTAGCCTAGATTCTACTTCACTTTCAGGTCAGCTTGCTAAACAATCATCATTATATCTTCCATTACCAGTTTGAATTTTACTTTGATAGATGAAGTTGAGTAATAACTCCCTAATTGGTGAAATGAACCTTGACTAGAGTAGGTTAGAGACTATTTTAATGACTATTTTAGTTAAAAAGACCCACTCTCACTCTCACAAGTGAGGAGGCTCCTCCTGTCCTGATTCTCTAAATTTTACTGTTGTTGTGGTTGTGTCTGGAGCACCGGCACAGACAGGACAGGCATAGTCTGCACTCCTGCAGCAAGTTTAGGCTACAATAATAGCCAGATCCTAGATCTAGATTCTAGGTCTATTCTTAATCTTATTCGTTTACATTTAGATTTAATGTTCTTCAATAACTAGCCGATCGTTTCATTTAATATTAATATTTTTCAAGGTTAGAAAATAGAATAGAAGTAGGCCTAGAGTCTAGTGATAATATAATTAGAGTGAGTGACATTTTTTACTTATAAAGACATGGTGATATGGCAATGGATGGGTGATAATGGAATGAATGAATTTGAATGTGTACTGAATGGTGAATTAGATTCTACTTGAAAAAAGAAACTGAGAACCAACTGATTTGAACTCTTGAACGACAAAGTCTGTGTCCGATAGGTAAAAATGACAACGCTGATGAAGAGTAATGCGATGTCACTCAGGTGGCAATTGACACTCACTACCTTTTTTTTAATGAGTCTCGTATCAATATTTTAGAGTAGGCCCTAAACATTTTGAGCCAGCTCTCCCCTCAACTCATATCACATCAGCCACTGATACAAGGTTTGGTCCTGTGCCCCTCCTATATATTATTGACATTGACGGAAATTTTGCCTCATTTATCTTATAACTATTTCTCTTACTCTTTCTTAGTCTTACCTTCTACCTTCTACAGGTATTTTATTGTTCGATTAATGATTTCTTTTCATTTTCCCTCTGCAATTTAGTATGTTCAAGCCGATCCACCTACCAACAAGAGTTTGGCAACTTTGCTTGTGCAGCTCTTGCAGTTTCAAGAGGAGGCTTTTGGGAAACAAGTTACAAATCCAGCTCTCACAAAACTTCCGGTGAGTAATTTGTAAAATAATTGCTCTAATTTGAATCAGACTAAAATTGATTAGAGAAGGCTGATACAATGCTGCTTCATCTGGATGCAAGAAATATGTGTGTTATCAAAAAGTGATTGTAGTAGTATTTGGTATAGAGAATCTATATCTTATTTTTTGATGTTTCAAGTCTTGACATTTTTTAAAAGAAGTCACAATCTTCTTTAGATGAGTCAAAGTCCTTAAAAACAATGAAAAATGTTGATGTGTCAATTATTAACTCACTGCTTGCCAACCACGGAATCAGGAAGAGTACTGAAAGCCGTCGATTTTCATAGTTACTATTCTTTTGTTACTATTTGCCTACTGTTATGTGTCTACACTCACTTCATAATGCTATATCGGTTACTACAGTAAAAATGTATTACCTAATGAAAGTAAATGTCAATTTTTGCTGGCGTATGAATTAACAACCTGCCAAGAGGTTTATATCCCCCCCGACGGGTTAAGATAAGATCTTATCAATCTTATAAAATCTTAACCCGTTGGAAAAAAAGTGTCCTGCAGGCAGTGAGTTAAAGGAAAGAAGGAAGAAATATTGGTATAATGCATGAGCTTAAACAAAAAACAATTACAAATTTTTTTGTTAAATATTTTCAGATGAAATGTTTTCAAGAAATCAAACCAGGGTCTAGTCTCTGTCAGATATTTCAAGCAGTCTTCAAATTTAAGAGTGAACAAGGATGGTAAGTGATATTGATCTTACTGCAATTTTATCAATATGGTTAAAACATCTATATTTTTTATGGCAATCGAAATGTTCTGGTTCATGTAAAAGTAAAGTAAGTAAATCCTTCATGGCCATGAGGCCTCTAGAGCTGGTGTATGTCCCCTGTTTCTATGGCGCTAAGCGGAATGAGGGATCAATGAACATCCCCTGCAAAAAGATGCCATTTTCTTCCAGGTTTTTCTTTCCCAGCAGTATTGGTGCTGGTACCCACTTGGCACCTGAATGCCTTTCCCACGGTCATTACACTGGGGTGGTAGAAGTCAGGCTCGAACTCGGGTCTTTCGATCCAAAGTCCAAAGCACTAACCGTTACACCACTGGCGTCACAAAAAATTAACCGCTAGGGAATCGAACCTTTGGCCTTCAGTCGACTGGGCTATCCAAGCTCTAGTTAATGTGAGGAACTATTAAATCTCTTTTCATACATAAATTTTATATAAACTTTAAAAGTTTTAGTTTGGTTAGCGATATAATACATAAAACCAGGTACCTTGCCTTCTGGTAGACTGAAGTTGTATGCATTAAAAACTATTCTTCGCTTTGTTCTCTGCCATTATTTGGATTAAATAATGATAAAATTCTAAAGCACATTTTGGTGTTTGTTTTTAAATATTTGATAAATATGTTTTCTACTTTATTATAAACTAAAGTGTTTTTTTAGTGTCGCGTAATATTATTTTGCATCCGCTGTCTTTATATAATATACTTTCTAAACCTATCTTAAAAGAAAACATTGTTTTATAATCACTCAAGGAAATAGATGAACATTATTTGACGTTTAGAAATATCGTTTCAGGCGTCGGTTTGATTTTTCATCACCTTCACGTATGGATCGCAATGTTGAAATGTTCCTTCAAGTGGAGAAGGCTTTGGTATCCACCAAATGTCTGATTCAACCACAGATATACATTCGACCCGACGTCGACAAGGTTCTTGTACCGAAGTTGAGAGATATCATCAAACGTCATCAAGGAGTCATGGTTGAGAGTGCTGATGGAGCTACACATATTGTGTATACAAATCCCCCAAATCCCCCTTCTCAAGAAGGTATTGATGCTGGTAAATCTCTTCTCAATGATTTAAATTTAAAATATATAGGCTTTTCAATTTAGGAATTTGGATAATCATCATTTACATCTTTGTTAATTGTCATTTTCTTGGTGCCTGAAGCCTGCTGTAAAGAATGATTGTTGAGATAGCCATGTCATTTGTTTTTAGGTATACACTAATTATACCCTTAACATGCGTAGATTAGAGAAATGACTTTCTTTTACCATTATTTTATAATTTCTATCTTAACTCACACAAGTATCTATATGTGTCATTGCTTCAGCTTTCAAATTTAACATTTTTTGTTTTCATGTTTATAATATGGCATTGACAAAGGATTCATTGAAAGGGTCAAAATGATTAATGGAGGATTAAGAGTGTCTAGATCTAGTGTTTGATGTAGGAAAACGTGTTTTGATCAGAACATATACATTATGAAAAATTGCAACATTTTGAAATTTTTGTTAATGTTTGTATTCTCATATTCAACTGTAAAACGCTCTTAGCATTCCACGTTATATGGGAGAGCGCTTTGAAATATGATGCATTATTATTGTTATTATTATTATTGTTATTATTCAAATTAGAACAGGCGGCTGTTAATTCCGTATAAATCCAAATAATTTGTTCTTTTTACTTCTCTTGAATATTTGGACATTTCTCCCATCTGAAAATTCTCTTAAGTTCTACTGACAATACTGCCTGTCATGAAATGTGGACAATTCATTATATCTATTCATGCAATTCTTTTGGTTGTTATTTTACTGCCAATTCACAAGGGTTTTAAAAACTATATATTACTATCCCTTTCAGAGGAATTCTTTAGACCTACCCTCAAGAGAGACAGGAGTTATGGAATCCACTGGTGGTACTTTCCAGACAGGTAAGGGAGATTTGACTGTTACAGCTAATGCAGTTTCAACTTGTTTTTAATGACTGATTATAATAATTAAAATTAATTTCTTGTTTATCTACCTTAAGTTAAAGGCAAGGACTTGTAAGGGAACGTTAAGGATTGTTGGGAGGATGGTAATCTTCAAAGACAATTTATGGTTTGAATATACAATGCTGTGTAGTGGCAAAGCTTGGAACTTAAGGTAGAAAATGGTTTTCTTGTGACAAAAGGTAATTAAAAAATAGTTATTTCATCCTCTTTCTGATAGATTGGCGTATGAAATGCTCTCGTGACAGCTTCTATAATGATTTGCAACATATTTATGATTAAAAATTGTAAAATATTTGATACATGGTTGCTATTTTAGATCTTATGGTTGCTAGCAGAACTCCAAATGGGAAAATAATCTTTTCTTTTTTCTTGGTTTCAATTGGAACTTTTGTAAGCTTGGAGAATTGTTCAGGACAGTTTTACCACCCCATTATTTGGCCTGATCATGCATTACTATAGAGAGTGGCTAGTTTGGGAACCTTCAAATATGTGTACTCAAAAGAATCATCATATAATTTGTTTTCCAGTTATGATTCATGGGCAACGGATGTCAATATTGAGTATGACATGGATCCCACCACACCACCTGCACAATGGGAGGTATGTTCAACAGCTCTCTTTTTAATACCATATGATCAGTTAGAAAATACACCAACTTAAGATATTGTTTGTATATATAATAATATGCTAATGTATAACTCATCAAAAGATTTCATGATATAATTTTTCTTTAAAGGTTATCTAGCTGAAGGTCTTATTATTGTATTATGTTTCCCCGAGGTTAAAAACAAAACAGATGATAACAAATCTTTGTCAGTGCTAATGCATTATTTGAATAGATATCAATTGCAATGTAATTCTGCCTTGAAAAAAAATGAGTCAAATATTCTTAATCGCCCCGTACAAATTTGAAATAAATTATAGTCAGTGCTTTCACTTGTTCATCCCAGTTTCTTAAATACAACGATCAACATTTTTTCAACCGTATTATAATTGTGGTTTCCTCAGATTAGTGCACGTTGGTTGTTAGATCTTGATGAATTCAATGAATGGATGAATGAGGAGGATTATTTGATCGAAGATGAATTCAGTGTAAGTATTTAGAATATATATTTACTCTGTTCATTAAGCTCCTAAGTGTGAGTAATGACCTTTCAAGTTATTAACTTTAAAATGTTAGAGCTCTTGTTTGATGAATTTCACAGTGGATTGTTTACTTAAACTTAATGATGAAGTTGATGTCCACCTCAATGACAAAGTCGATTTTCCTTAAAAATCTACCTTTTTTTTAATTGATCTGTCTGTTTCATAATTTTCAGCCAGCTCATGAGCTGCCCCAGTCTATGTTATTCACTGTGTAAAATGAAAAATTACTGCAAAGGTTTCCTTGTAAATATGTCAATTTTATTTTATGTAGGAATTAAATAATTACGAGTGTAAAGAGTATGACAAATTTTCTATTTAACGTTGATATATATAGATAGATGAATGTCAGTAGACCCTATTCTCTTGACTATGTACTTTAACTCATTGATTTTCTTAGATTGTTTCCTTCAGAGATTTAATCACTAATAATATATTAATTTGACCAAACACATATTTTCGCAGAGTGATGGAAAAAAGACAAAGAAATCGGGAAAATTACGTTTGACTGTGGATGATGTAAGTACTCCTTCCTAATCCTTCAGATGAACCTTCATCAATATGAAGCAATTCTCCTTTGTTTTTATTTTTTTTAATGGTTTGGTCTTATTCAACAAATATCTATATTTTGATCAAAAACTAATTCTTGTCCTATCTGCCTTACCATTTATAAGTTTACTTAATTGCAAAGTCGTTCATAAGTATCTAAAAAATCTCCTTTTGGAAATAAACATTTATGATTTTCAACCCTTGATATGAAAATTCAGTAATTCCATTTTAATTTAATTAATATCGAATGGATTTAATCTACAGTTACGTGACAGTCCTGAGGCAGATAAGAGCAGACGTCAAAAGAAGGGCAATGCAAAAAGGAAGCGCTCCCCATCACCATCACAGGAGAAAGTCAAGAGGAAAAGGTAATTTGCATTTTCAACACATGTTGGTGTCGGAGCATTTTTTGAACGTACTGCAGACTCAGGAATATTCATTATTATAAATCCACAACTATTAAACTATAGGTTCAATTTTTCCATTACTTTGTCCAATTTTGATTGTGTTGAATTAGGCTGTTGACTTTGTAAAATCATTTGTCTTACTTGTCATTTAAAAACCAATATGAGTAGAAATGTTATTTATATTTAAATTCATATTTCTTCAAAGAAGTATTAAAAAACCCTAAGGAACAAATGAATCAAGGATTTTTAACATTGACAAACCACAATCACTTTTTTTTCATGTCTAAGCTCGAGGGCGGCTGCTATTGGGGCTAGCAAAAAACGAAAATGGGAGGAAGATGAGGAAGACAGCACAAAGGACATGGAAGATCCACCGGCGGAAACAAATATTCAAGAAGTCCACAACCCAAAACCATTTCGTAAGTAGTCTGATTAACAGATGAGGATTCATCATTTAATTTATTTATTCAGGGATTCTGTTAGTCACAAATGACAAGCGTATGGACATAGGTAATTGAAAACCTCGGAGATGGAATAAGAAATCATTATTTCTTCTTTTTATTTAAATATACATTTTTTTCACAGAATACTGTTGTGATTTAAAAAAGATAAGTTTCTCATCTTAAAGAAAATTATGGGTGATCAAAATAGAGATGATTAAACCCTACATATAAATATTATTACAAAAGACATTTTGGTGCATCCTCTTAATTATAAATATTCCTTAAAGTCCTCGGATATTGAACATTGGTTAGCCCCATGTTCATTGCAATTTAATGAGCTTATAAAAACCCTTTTTAAATTACTCATAATACTAATGACCTTTCTCCATTTGGTATTGTAGTTCCGCCTTCTCGCAGTGGAAAAGATGAATTTACTCCCGTCAAAGGTGGCACTGTTATGGATCTGGATGAGGAGCAGAATGACAAGGTAAGAGATTTCTCTTTTTAAATTTCTCTCTCACTGATATGTGAAATGCATTCTGTCACATGTTAATTATATCATTAAAACTTGAAGAAAATGATATAAACAATACTCTTTACACATTATTGCTCTTTGTATGGTTGTAACAGAATTGAAAATGAATATGAGTTTCTTTAAATTATGAATATGGAAATTTCAATAACATTTTGAATCCTATCAATCCCTTCCCCTTTTTGTAGACTGACCTGGAAAAGATGGATGCTGTAACTGGTGATGAAAATGAAAAGAAGGATGGAGCAGAAGCTGATGACAGCCTGACAGAACAAACTCATCATATCATTATTCCTAGCTACTCGGCATGGTTTGACTACAATGCAGTCCATGCCATTGAACGGAGGGCTCTTCCAGAATTTTTCAACGGAAAGAACAAATCCAAAGCACCAGAAATGTAAGTCTAAAAAAATGAACAGTCGTCCATCATTTCGTTTCAATCTTATTTGTCAATTTATTAATTTTCTTAATATTGATACTATTTGTCTTTGTCTCAAAGATTTCAAAATGTCAAAATGTCATTTCCGTCTAACATTTTACATAAATCTTTTGTCTTTCATTGCAGTTATGTGGCATACCGAAATTTCATGCTTGACACATACCGTCTGAACCCAACTGAGTACCTGACGTCAACAGCTGTCCGCAGGAATCTTGCTGGAGATGTATGTTGTATTATGAGGTAAGTCATGTTTTCCTTGCTTCTTTAATAATGTGTGTTGTATTATGAAGTAAATGGTGTTTTCCTTGCTTCTATGATAATATTCTTATTTGAAATGAGATTACAGACATGCCAACAGTCACGCAAATTGTGGGACAGTCCCGCAATTCAGGTCTGCGTCCCACAGTCCCACAAACTTGTAAATTGTCCTGCAAAATCCGAATCTACGAAATTGTATCGAAAACAGGTCTTGCCGCGATTTCTGTAATGATTAGGTGAAAAATTAATTTGACGACGAGCAGACGATGTCCGGTTCGGCGAATACAGGTACTCGAATTTACGGGTACTCGGATATCCGAATTTATTCTATCGTCAAATTTCGATTCCACGTTATCCACAATCGTTGTTCGATAGAAAGGGAAATAATAGGCCTGGACTAAAACAACGGCAATTCCGATACCGATACGCACTCGATGTGATACAATGAAGTATTTACACGCTACGCGAGTTTTCTGTCCAGGCCGTCATCGCATGAGAACTGAGAACCTTTTCAATCATTTGTTATTGTTTTCAAGTTTTCGAAAGAATATCGGGGATTGCGATTTTTGTGCAGGCCTATCAGGATCCTTCATTGAAGTTAAAGAGGGAGAGAATCAAGATAGATCTAGATCTACCTGGATACCTAATCTTGTGTGCGTTACCTTGGCCTAGCGTGGAAGGGGCTAGATTCTAGACGCACTGCTAGATCTAGATTCTAGAGATCTATGTTTTTGAAATCTAGTGTGTTCGTCACGGCTGAACCTCCCAATAAGAAGATTAATTTTATTCTTTAGTAAGAGTAGGCCTGAGAGTAAGGCAAAATCCTGGGCTTGCACTTTTTATTTACTTTTTAACCTAAAGTTTAGGTTAGACCTCTAATCCTATACTGAGGAATGGCCTTGGATACCTTGGATATTTATCAAGATGGGACTTACTTAGGCTACAACTGGAGCATATTATCTGCCACTCTAACCTACACTGTGTTAGATCTACTCTACACTTTTACATCAGTACCAGTTCCAATATAATGCCTCAAATTCAGAACAAGTTGTGGTGTGTGATACCTAGTAACATATAGTTTGTATTGTAAATAGTTGTATTATAAATAGAATACCAGGCATTAATATTGTTTTTGGAGTTATTATAGCCTATAGTTTTGTGTCTTGACGCGCTTCATTGGACCGCGCATGGATTACATAACATTCTATAATGTGTCCCACATTTTTGGTAAAAGTCCCACAAAATTTTGGGTGATGTCCCACATTTTGACTTTTCCAGGTTGGCAACTCTGAGATTAATCTCTTTTTTATAATATATTATCTTTTTTAAATGAAGGTTCTCATTCCTTGACCTATCCAAACATATGCTGGTTGTATGTCAGTCACCTTTTAACTAATTTGATACTGGGCCTTTTTCAAGCGTGCATACGCACAATACTGGGGTTTTTGGGGGTATTTTATAAAATTCATACAACATGAACCAATAACATTTAGACAATGTCTTTTAGACACAAGCAACATCAATACAAGCACAATGAACTCACCAAAGTAGAAGGTTGTATCTTTAATGGTTTTTGTTAATACTTTAATACTGATCACGCTGCTCCCGCAAGTATTGGGTACCGGTAACAAATTATAACACCGATCACACAGGGTCCGCATGATCAGTCCCACAACGTGCCAGAGTCTACACGCACATGTTGCATGACCAGTATCAAGGGAGTTTAAAACATTTTAAGGTTGATTTAGGTTATATTTAAACTCCTTCATCATGTATTCATGTGTTACGCCTCTTTCAGTTATTGTCCATCTTTTTGGGATCCCTGGTATTAAAGCTAAATCATTGTTATTATTATTATTAGTGAAAGAAATCCCCCTGAAAATATATCATGTTTATTTTCAGAGTCCATGCTCTCCTTGAGCAGTGGGGCTTGATAAATTACCAAGTGGATGCAGATAGCCACCCCACCCCCATGGGCCCACCATCTACATCTCACTTCCACATCTTGGCTGATACTCCTTCTGGAATCACACCGGTTAACCCCCCAAGGGTGAATCAAGTGAGTGCAGTATAGTTTGCTGTCTTTGTTTGGATGCGTCCCATGATTCTCCCCTGTGTGCCAAGTGCAGGCTTCACCATCTAGCAATCTCTGCATCTTCTCATTTTCTTTGCTCACACCTTTCTTTGTCACTTCCGACCCATGTCCCTTTCTCTCCTCCTGTCTATCACCTCCTCTCTTCTCTCTTCTCTCTCTCTCTCTCTCTCTCTCTCTCTCTCTCTCTCTCTCTCTCTCTCTCTCTCTCTCTCTCTCTCT
>JAUEKV010117605.1:487-12078 GCA_031833985.1 Ancula gibbosa
TAAAAAAGAAGAAATAACTTAATAAAGACGCATTTAGAAAGGCGCTGCAGGGTTAGACTTCAAGTTGAAGTGATACCCCTACAGTAGGGGTTTGTCCACTTAATCATACAGATACAGATACAGAATATTACGCCAAATAAATTTGAGGCTTATATTTTCTGCAATTAATTGAGTCTCGGTAGTTTGGGCCAAACTTGGTGGGTTTCGATAGGTCAAGTACGGATCCAATATGGCTTGTCCCTAAGCGTTGGTCCACCTCTGGATGACGGAAGTGCTGGTTCTCTTCGGGCAGACTAGACAGTGTGGGCTATTTTAGGGCATATTTATGCATAATTATTGTGTGTCTCGTAATGTTCGTAATTTCCATTGTCTGCGATCTCGTTGTGACGTGAAGATCAACGCCTCACTCACTCACTCACTCAGTCTGTCTGTTTGTCTGTCTGTCTGTCTTCCAATCAGTTGCCTAGTCTTGTCGGGATGGTATGTACGAAGGTGCCCGCTGTCCTAGGACCTTCTATTGTTCTTGTCCCCAGTGTATCCTCACTATAATATCTGAAGGAGTAAGGCTTTACCTGACGTAAGAATGGAGCTCCCTGAGATCACCGATTATGGTGCGCGGGGCTTTAATCCCAACTTAACTAACTAACCCTGAGATCAGCGCTCATGGTGCGGAGGGCTTTACTCTCAAATTAACTGACTGACGTAAGAATGCGTGTGGGATGAGCGAGATAGACATCCAAACACATACATGCAAGCACATGCACACGCTGAAAGTGAAAGATAAAGAAACAGTATGAGAGAGAGAAAGAGGGAGAGAGAGAGAGAGAGAGAGAGAGAGAGAGAGAGAGAGAGACAGAGACAGAGACAGAGACAGAGACAGAGACAGACAGAGACAGATAGACAGAAGGACAGAGAAAGAGAGAGGGTGGGGATGAGACATATAGTACTGGTGGTAATAATAACACTAACACGTTGCAGTTTGCTGGTCCATGTTAATATTAATGGTATTCCCAAGCAGACAGACCGCTGTTAAAATGATACCTGGTACTCATTTGCATGCACATTGTCATAACAATACCTTATCAATGAATAATGTTATCTCAACTAGTTAACAATGAATTAGATCTACCTACCTGTACTTGAGATATAAAAAAAATGTATTCAAAAACTTGATAAGCCATTTTATTTCACTCTTCTTATAATAATAGATAATATGCAATACAGAGAGTGATCTTGGCAATTTTCCAATATTGCTTTATGTGTTTCTTACTAGAGATTAGATCTGCATGGACGCATAATATTTAATGTTCTGAGTTTTTACATTGATGCTATACTGTATACCTGTTCAAATGTGTTTGATTTCTCTTTAAGAAGGAGACATAATATGTATTGGTTTGATCATTTTGCCGAAGCACAACATATTATTCGTTGAATTATAGATCTAGTGTACGAATGATTAATCTCGATTTATAAGAATTTAGTTGAATACCTGTTATCGACTATATAATAATAATAATAATATCAACATTCCACATATACCGGCCTTCTGTCTCTCCTTCTCCTCCCTCCCTCTTCGCCCTCCTTCCCGTCCTGCCCTGTCCTTATGAGGTCTGTCTGTTATTAATGTTTATATGTCTGTCTTTCCGTTTTCTTTCGCTGTCGCTTTCTGTCTCATGTCGCTGTCACTGTATGTCCGGTTGACTGTGTCTTTGTGTCTCTTTCTCTTCTGTCTGGCTCTGTCTCTCTCTCTGTCTCTGTCTGTCTGTCTGTCTGTCTGTCTGTCTGTCTGTCTCTCTCTCTCTCTCTCTCTCTCTCTCTCTCTCTCTCTCTCTCTCTCTCTCTCCCTCTCTTTCGTGTTCCCCTGTTTTGCTTTTAATGTATCAATCAATAGATCAAACCTTTCATGGCGGCTCAGACAATAATCGCTTCTTACTTTATGTATAATGTATGTTTTGATGAAAGAGAAGGCTTCTGCGTCACCGCCTGAATGGGTGAATGCTTGGGTGAATGGGTTATTGTAACAAGTACGTCAGTCGTCACGTAGATCTGCAGGTACAATACCATGTGTAGCTATAATCGTTCGGATATCGTTTTGATTCTTGTCCACCGTGCCACCTTCAAGGTGAATCGGCATAGAGGCATAGTCTCATTCATAAGGAATTGGGTCCCTGGCTTTGCTATTGAGTCGGGTGAAATATGTGACATTGGAATGGAGGGACCAAACGATTGCCTTATATTAATTTAAGTTTATTATATTTATTATGTTTGCATATTACATACAAAGAGCCATATGCACCTTTTCAAGGGAGTTCTGATCTCACGCAAATATGTCACTCATAATTACCAAAACACACTGCGTATTCTCATGTTTTTATAGTCATGTAATATCAAAGAATCAAACATCTTTTTGAAATATCTCCCACCGGTAACCTTTTAATCCATTGACAATGTCCAGAAGGAAGACATAATCTGTATGTGGCCCTGCGATCACCGCTTATGGTGTGCAGGAATTATTTTCATATGAACAAATCCAACTCATAGGACTAAACAAAATCCAAAACATTTTTTCGCGTCTAGATATAGTCTTTTTAGTTTAGAACTAATTTAAATAAATATTGTTTGATTCTTTACTTTATGTTAAAAAAATGATTTTATTCAGTACATCCAACAGAAATAAGCGAATTTTATTGTTCGCGCCATTAATCTCCCATCATCACTTCCGGTTAACATGGCCGACGGAAGTTCTTGATTTGGTCTAGATCTAGATTTGTAAACAAACATTCAAAAACGTCAGTAAATTTTCTATTGTGACTATTAAGATTTATATTTCTTGGTGGGTAATTATAGTACTATAGAACTACATTATGTGAGAAATTATTATAATAAATTATATATCTAAATCTAAATCTAGATTTCTAGATCTAGATCTAGATCTCGTTATAGATCTTGTATATTGGTATAAAAGACAGAAATCAATAATAAGATTTTATACAAGTCAAGTAGGTACACGGGAAATCGAACTGATTGATATTATGATAAACATTTTATTTGGTAAATTAATGACTTTGTAATAAAGATAATCTGGGTTTCGATGGATTTATTTTACATCTAGATCTAGATCGGAATGCTTGGCAGCTCAGTTGCTACCAGATGTGGCATATTTGTGCTGTGTAATATTCTATTTTTCTACTTTGATAATCATGATTTGCACATTATTTGTGTGATTCTGTTTCATATGAGAAATCTATATTTTATATCTAGAAATCTAGATCTAGAGTAGATATTCCACATCAATTTTGTAATCATTGACATAATATTATATCAATTCCATAGTAGCGTTAAATGTAGCACTAGATCTACTGATCAAACTTTTCTCGAAGAGATTACAAAGTTGCATCTTATCGATGGTGTAGAGGAATTTTATTGTAACTGCACTATATAATGCACCCGCGTTATCAATGTTATTGTATCTTATCTTACTCTTGATAGATTTGGAAAACCTGGGGTATCGTGTCAAGGAGTGAATAAACAATGAAAGGTCCCTAATACTGGGTCTTAAGTCTTGACCAAGGTGTGGTTCCCATTCTACGTGACTTATTATTATCCCATAAATAATGATCACATATCATTATATTAACTGAAAACTGTATAATTATATGGTGCCGTTCATAATTGCCCCGCCGCCGGGATCAATAAAGAATATTGAAATATGGTTTTCATTTTACTCGACACGTTACCCCAGGTATAAGATCTACCACTGCCCTTCAGTTCCCAGCATTAAAGGGCAATTAGCCTAATCCCCTTCACCAATTCCCAATCACTTCTCAGTGGCGACATTCCTCGTCAAGCCTCATCAAACTCTAAACAGCCTAAACAGTCTAAATCGCCGCCCTCCCCGTTGACTGTTTTAACAGCAGGATCAGCAATAGTCAGCATAACAATAGCATACACTCTTACACTACCCATACACAACCCATACACCCATACATAACCCATACACTCATACACTACCCATACACAACCCATACACCCATACATAACCCATACACTCATACACTAGCCATACACAACCCATACACTCATACACTATCCATACACTCATACACTACCCATACACTCATACATTCATACACCCATTATACTCAAGTTTACAAGTTTACAAATTTATTGACAAAAAGCTCAGGTACTACAAAAACGCACATTAGAGCAATCATTTACATAAAATTTACAAGGGACACATCAGTACATTGTATTTTTTGAAAATGGAATATTATAACAATCTTAGCCCATACACTCATACATTCATACGCCCATACACAACCCATACACCCATACGCTTCCCGTACACTCCAGTAGCAGGCTCAGCATAACCATGGCATACGCCCATACACCCATACACCGCCCATACACCCACCCATACGCCCAATACACCCATAATAATATTATACTTTCCGTACTCGAGTTTAGCTGACCAGTGACCAGCCTGTTTTGATTGCCACCCGTTCCGTGCCTCCCACCCGTTACCCTCCACAATAGGAACAGCCGGCCCGCGGGCGGTAAATGAACGGTTGAACGGTTGCTTGATTGATCTAAACCTATACTTGCGTGTCTTGTGGAGTATGTTTTATATCAAATTTGATTTATATTATCTTTAAAAATACCCATATTCGCTCTATATTTATATCTATCCGTCTAATCAATCGGTCTAAAGTTATAGTTTAATTTTTTAGATATGCAAGTAAACCTGTATGCGTTCTCAGAACTGTTATCGGTACCAAGAAGTACAATTTTCTCCCATTGAAAAAAGAAATTATATTTATTTTATATAATATAATTAATTCCGTAAATTATACGCCACAATATACGTTAGTCCAGGTTTACCCATGTTTCTATTTATAGCTCATCCGGGTAATCCGGGAATCCCTTCCTAATTGCGGTCCGATCGGTGATAGCATCTGGGTGGCATAATAACAACGTCCCTGTTGGTTTAATAGTTTAAATAGTGTGTCTAGTTTATATGGGTGTATGTGTGTGTACGTGTTTGCGTGTGTGCGTGTGTGTGTGTGGGTGTGTGTGTGTGTTTGTGTACGTCCTGTGTCCAGTAGTCTATTGAATGTCCTTATCACGTTGGTCAGAACGATAACAACATTTATTTAGAGCTACTGTGCAGGTTTACCGTCTAGTATTATTACTACATTTAGTTCTACATTATTATCGGTGTGTCGTGTGTGTGCTGTGCAGGGATGTTCCTCTCTCACAAGCCTGATATTATTACTATTAACTGAGGGATAATTTATGGCCGTGGGGATGGTTGGAAAGGGTAGGGGGGGGGGGGTGCGATTTCTATGCTATGCCGGCGATTAAAATATGATTGCAGATTGATTAATATTGAACCCCTTAATATGGATTCATATGTTATGCTCCTATCTAAATGCAATATTATTTCATTTATTTATTTCAACAAGTTGTAAATTGATAACTATTTTAATATATTTATAATATGATATTTCTATCTAGATCTTGATTGAATAATGCAGATATTAGCTGATTTATTTCATACGCTTTATAACATGCTGCGAACGCCAATTTCTAACTCGTCAGCACATTTTATTTTTGTATTCAGAGACGAACGGTAGTTTCAAAGCGATTCATATATTAATCTATGATTTATATAGATCAATTTGTCGATTAGTGTTGGTTTTTCTACTTTTAAAGAATTGTGTCATAGATGTCGGATCTTTGATAGGGAGTCGGAAAATGGGCGTGAATATTTAATTCTTGATGTGTATAAGGATACAATTATTATGCACTCATACAGATTTTCGATCTCGAATTCTATTCACCACTTGTCGTCGTAACAGTCAGTGAGACATAATCCAAGGCCAGAAAGAGGATTAATAAAGGCGTTCGAATGCTTCATCGATGAATGGTTGTAGTTAGTGAATGGGCCCAGTGATGAGTGAGTGAGTAACTGCTGGCGTCCTAAAGAATGTTTTTATTTTATGGATTATTTCCCTTGTACACTTTCGCTACTGCGTCGTCTCTAAATCGGTTCGCACTGCTCGGATTAGGACGAAATTAATTTGTCATAGATCTAGTGAATGACTATGTGAATGACTGTGTGAATGACTGTCTCATTATTGTCAGTCCTCGCACTGCCCGGTTTAAGACGAAATTTGTCATTGTGAATGTATGTGTGAATGTATGTGTGAATGTATGTGTGAATGTATGTGTGAATGTATGTGTGAATGTATGTGTGAATCTATGTGTGAATGTATGTGTGAATGTATGTGTGAATGGCTGTATGAATGTATGTGAATGTAATGTGTGAATGACTGTGTCTTTATAATATCAGTTCGCGCAATGATCGGTTTAAGACCACTTTTTTGTCTCTGTGGGATTCTAAATCGGTGATCTTATACAAGAGTCTTAAAATCTAGTCATTCTTCAAATTTGAATTTGAATTATAATCTTTACTATTGAATTGTATGTATTACTATACGTCATGTACTATTATTAGTAGTATTATTATTCAAACTAATGTTTTCCTAGTCCTTGTTATTTCTTCAGACCAAATGCGCGGGTTATCTATGCAGATCAGATTAAGTTTTATCAGGCTTATATTAAACCTGAGCCGTCACGGTATCAACATGGACGAGGAAAGATAAAGAGAGATAGAAAGATATAATATAGGGAGGGAAAGGGAGGCTGTAATTTTATGATCACATTGACATGCAGATGTTATTGCATGTAGATAGGTGTCTAGATTTTCTCCGATTGTCGTGGTCTGGGTAGGGTTAAACGAGTGAAGATAAAGACAGATAGAGAGACTGTATTTTTTTTATCACATTGACATGATTGTATAGTAGATATATATCTATGCTTGTTGTGAATGTCGTGATGATCGGGGGAGGGTTAAACGAGTGAAGATACAAACAGATAGAGAGACTGTATTTGTATGATCACATTGACATAAATGTAGATTACTAGACATCTATGCTTGTTGTGAATGTCGTGATCTGGGTAGGGTTAAAACTGGGCCGCAGTTCGAGAATTACGCAAGATAACTACGACACTCCTCTAGCTGCGTATCTCGATAGAATGCATTGGGAATACCCGCATTATGTCCTTTGAATGATTTGAATTAATTTATGATATAGAATGACATTCTTTAAGAATGATGTCTTATATAATAAACGATCCATAACTCAATAGAATCCACTGGGAAGACGCGCATTATGTCCTTTGAAGGATTTGAATTAATTTAGGATATAGAACCTGATATAATGACATTCTTTAAGAATGGTATTGTATGTTATATAATAAATGCTCCATAACTCAATAGAATTCATTGGGAAGACCTATACTTTCGTCATGCCCTTTGCAGTATAATACAATATAGGATAATATAGGATATGGAATGACATTCTTTAAGAATTATGTTTTATAAAATTAATGCTCCATAACTCAATATAATTTATTGCGAAGACCTAGACTTTCGTCATGCATGCCCTTTGGGGTGTAATGAAATATAGGATATGGAGTGACATTTTTTAAGAATAATATTGATAATGTATAAGTATTTTAATAAATGCATTAATGCGCCACAAGACACGTAAGTCTAGGTTTATCGCCGCGTTGCACTTAGCACTGCTTGGGGCTGGTTCAATTTGGTCACACTCTGTAATATTATACGTCATAATATAGGATATTATTATGGAGGCTTAGGTTACACTCCGTGCTAATAAGGAGATTGAACTTTCTTGGAGATTAGGTTGGGTTTTTTTTTAATGACATTCTTGGAGAATGATATTTTATATAATACTAGACTTTAGTAGAAATTCCGGCTCTACCAACGGGATAATCGATGGTGAAATTCCAATAGAAAATAATTATATCATATTATTGAGTATTATGGAGGGAAAATAAAAACATTTTTTTATTAACCCATGTTGTGATTCGAACCCGGTACCCACGCATCCGAAGATATTGGTGACATAATCCACAATACACGTATTTCTAAGTTTAGCCAAACGTACATATTTTCTATTCTTAAATCCAGTCTGACATGTCGAAGTTAGATAATTGTATGTGCTTCAGTCGTCTGTACTTAAATAGCTCGAACTGGTATATTTCTTTCTTTTAACGATTTTGATCTAGATTTATATCTATTTAATTGACCATTTAGATCTAGAGGCGTTTAGTTCAATTTGTTAGCGGCCAAAATGACCTTTCAGTAGATTGTTTAAGCGCGCTCTTTTGTGAACTACGTCACTCAACACACCAACGAGAAAGAAAGGGCAAGGCGTGTTTACATTAAATTATGTAACTTTATTCTATTTTATGTCCTTTTCATTGGCGTGGCTACGCTAAGATGTCTAGCTTCAGACGTCAGGTGTAACGCGTAGCGTAGCACGGACGATGCGTAGTAGTGCGTGCAGAAAGGGAACGCAAAAGAAAAGTCCATTCATATTCAGGCTATGTAACTCTACGAACGAACATTTTTTATTAAATTTTAATGCAATCTCTAGATATAAATCTAAATTTAAATCTAGATTAACTCGTTTTGCAGCATTCTTTAATATTACACGGGGAGCAACGCTCCCTATAAAAATCATTTAAAATGTTATTGTTTGTCCCGTCTTTGAATCTAGATCTAGAGGAATCTAATAGTATTTTTATTATTATTATTATTATTAGTATTATTATTATTATCATTTTATACACATTTCTATAGTACCACATCTCATGGGAACACACTCTCTCCAGAAATAATCCCCGTGCATGTCCTGTGTGTGTCGTTACTACCCAACTATCCTTCTCACATTCGTGGCTGTCCTAGTGTGCTTTGCGTTTTACTTTTGAAAGCCTTTTCTCATAGAATAGCAGCCTATTAATGTACAGTATTATTAATGATAGATTTATTCTTATTTTAACAACTTTGTGATTTTAACTGAATTCAGTTTGCTTAGCCTATCTTTATTTCTGTATTTCTGTATTTCTTATTTATTCAATTGTTTCCCCTTCTTTTCATTTTGCATGCGCTAATGATAATCAACCAGCCCTGCATCGAGGCAATGTCCACCGAAAGGCTCACCACCCTCTTGTGAGGAAACCACCAACGAGAGATAAAACTGCATGTTGCCTACCTATGGCGGATTATGATTGACTGGAGAGGAGGTCCACCCCTCGTTCTACGACCCCTCCCTTTCGCCATAATTTCTCCTGAAGACTTTCGTTGACCTTCCAGGAGAACGATGCTTCTATAACGCTCGTTCGATACACAATGTGACGACGATCTGGGTATAGGGTCTAGATCGAAATCTAGAGATCTAGATTAGATCTGGCTTCGGCATTGGAATTTATCCACTATTCACCAACTGATTGTTTCGTTGCGTTCCAAGATGTAAACGTTCCAAGATTTCGACAACAGAATCCGAGTAACCGAGTAACTGGATTGTTTCGTAGCGGCCCAAGATGTAAGAAGCAGGCTTTCGACAACGGAATCACCAGTAACCGGAATTAACCGGAAGTGACCGGAAGTGACCGGAAGTGACCGGAGGTAACCGGAAGTGACGGAGGTAACCGGAAGCCAGCATGGAGCGGTGGATCCCTAAGCCGTCTTCAGTGCCTGCGGGAGATGGCGCCTTCGAGCGTTTCCTGTCCGCGGCCATCGCGGCCATCATCACCATCATGTTCTCGTGGAGGCTACTGGACCGCATGGCGGAAGAAGAAGGTATGGAATCGGGGGAGGAGAGTGGAGACGGATCGCAGGGTATCCCCTCCAGGCCGCGGCGGCCATCCCCAGCTAATTCAATAGCACCATTATCATCCCCATCCTCCATCTCATCGTCTTCGTCGTCATCACCAACGTCGTCATCGCCTTCTCACTCCGTCCCTCACCGTGCCTTGCCCGGCGGCGTCAAAGCCTCGTCTTCGTTTCCGGGACGACGCCAGCTTCCGGCCATTCCCCCCGCCGCCTCCACCCGACACCCCCCGTTCCCCGCCGCGTCCGCCGGCACCGATACCCGGCGTCCGGCTGGCATCACGTACAAGATCACCGACCTGAAACCGTTTATCCGGGTGCCGGTCGACTTGCCATTATGCGGAGACGTGGACGGAGTGGAAGAAGGAACGTACAGTGATAACGAAAAGAGGACGCGAGTAGAAGCGGAAGGAGAAAGAGAACAAGAGCAAGAAGAACAACAACGACAACAACGTCATCTTCAACTTCAAAATAGGGGTCAGGAACGAAAGCGCAAAGGGGACCAAGATTACGGCGATGAGGAGCTGGATGGAAACACAGGGGGAATCCCCCTAGCCAAAGGGTCTCGTTTGAGCGAGGCAGCCAAAGTAAACATTTGCGCGACAAGACCTCCGAGAGACGGTGGAGGCGATGATATCGATTCGATTTCGCCAGGTGAGCGACGCGGAGACGAAAAAAGCGCACAGCGGGGACCGATATCGAAATCGCATGATCGATACGCTAAGCACGCTCAACACGGCGACTCACTCGGCGATGAGGACTCGGGAAGATGCGCTCACGATGATAAAGATAACAAACGTGCCACTACTGCTTGTACTAGCTTCGAAGTAGATGATTTTTCCCCAAATTCCGACGCCAGTGCCAATAATAATTTTCGGAGCGAAACTAGATCTACCGTCATAATTCCAAATTCGTCTTCTACTTCTACTCTTTCGTGTCCTGTGCCTGCTGCTCACGACCGTTCGTCGGAGGAAATTGCCGATTCGAGTTGCGACGACATAGCGGTCGAAGTGGATAGCACAGGAGAAGACCGATTTCTGGACGTTTCGGCGGATAGTGATGGCGGAAGCAGTGGAAAAGAGGCCGAGTATCGGTTGAATGTCGACGATGACGATGAGGATCGCGACGATTTCCACGAATTCCCTCTGCGGGAGGTCAGCCACCGCAGTATTCGAATAGTCGGTCGCAGTCGGGACGACTCGGACATCGATTACAATTCGTTCGTTCTCAACGATGACGAGGACGAGTTCTACATTACGTCATCGGTAGGCTCGTCCAATCAGCGCGGGCCCGGCGGATTTCAAAGACACTTCAGCGCCGATTACGAAGACGACGACGACGACGATCGAGAGTTGGATGACGAGGTGGAGAGCGATGGTCGAGGGTTCGGACCCCGAGAGTATGACGTGGATGACGAGATGTACTGTTCCATATTGGAGCCGATAATGGAAGAAGATTCCGACGATATTTCCACCTCGGGCAGTGAGGTGGATCGCGCGAGCGTCGGGAAGGGCGAGCACGGGGTGGATGATGCGAGTTTCGAAGAACAAGAGGGCCGAAGTAGCAGCCTAGGAGGGGGAGGAGGAGGAGGAGGAGCTAACCATTTAGTCTTCTCAGTGCCGTCCTTGACCTCTGCTCCTCTGCGCTACTCGCTGTCGTCCTCTTCTTCATCCTCTCTGCCGTCGTCATTTCGCAGTAATCGCAGCCCTCCTCCACCTGTCCCGGCGAAAGGAAACCTACCGCCCTTTGGTGACACAGACGACAACGCGCCACTGCTACCGCCGCTAGCCCGCTCCGTGGGGCGAACCTGTGACCTAGATAAGAC
>JAUEKV010118712.1:0-12011 GCA_031833985.1 Ancula gibbosa
TCTCTCTCTCTCTCTCTCTCTCTCTCTCTCTCTCTCTCTCTCTCTCTCTCTCTCTCTCTCTCTGTCTAAACTCCAGTCTCTGTTCGTACTTTCAGTGTTTATTCTCACTTTCATTATCCTTTTTTAAAAAGCTGAGATTTTCTCGTTTTTACTGGCCTCTTCTGTTATTCACTATTAGATCTATGTATAAGGAAGTTTTTAGCTTCATTAGATCTATGTATAAGGACGATTTTAGCTTCATTTCTAGCATGGCTACACTTTCTGATTTTTAATGTGATGTGGAGAATAGTAAAGATTCCATACACTCTCCCCATCGTCTCTCTAATTTAAATCGGGATCGTTCTCTCGTCTATCTTTATCATATCTTATATTATCATAGCTTATCATATCTTATCATATCTTATCATATCTTATCATATCTTATCATATCTTATCATATAATTATTATAATCATACCTTATCATATTTTATTATTATCATATCATATAATATCTTATCATACCTTATCATACCTTATCATATATTATCATACTATCTGATCTTACCTTATCTTATCATATCTTTTCTAACTACACTCTTCCTCTGGGGTCTCTGTTTTAATTTAATTTATCATTTTCCATTCGTTATCAGAGTTCCCGGCTCCTTGTTAAGAATAGGACACAGACGAGGCCAGCTGGGCCTGATAATACAGGACAAACCAAAAACAATTGAATGAACGCATTCAAATGAAGACCCACGGCTTGTTGAAAAACGACCTGGCATTTGGGAATAGGAACAGCGCGACCAGAGTTGTTTACTTATCTCCATTCCGGCATATATCCATTCCACCCGTAAGACGCGTAACGTCTAAATAGCTTAAGGGATAATCAGGCTTGTGAATGCATGGCTGTACGTCAGCGGACACTCGGATTTGATCACAGAAATATTCCATGGCGCTAAGCCTGGCTATCAAGTAAAGCAAAAAGCAAACAAAGAATGTCAAACAATGTCATTTAATTTATCTAATTAGTATTTGCAACTTCCCCTCCCACGAATTCAATTAATCTATCTTGCATTGAGGCAATAAAAACCAACATTATTTTTTTAATCAGTTCAAAATGAAACGGAACAAAGTGTTAACAAACACGCACCCTGTCACCCCACATGGTTAAATTAAAAAAAAACAAGTATATTATATCGTTACTATCGTAGCCTATTCACAAAGAACCGAGAAAGCAAATGCTATAATGTAATGCGTGTATACCATGGATCTAATCATTGATGAAAGCCGGCATGATAAAGATTATTCATTACAAAGCCATCCAGATGTCCCTAGCAATGATGACGTGACGCAACAAGGCAAGAAATAAAACGTTATAAAAGCCGGTGGTATTGGTGATTGGTCACACTTACAGCAGAATACTCTGTCCTGTGGAATTGCTAATCCAATGCAAGTTCTGAAGAAACGTTGCTGATCTGTGAAATAGTTTGATTATTTTGATTATTTCGAAGAAGAGAAAAATCCCCCCGGTGATTTCTCGGAATGGGCCTGTCCAAAACCATCTTACCGCTCTGTTTGATCGTGTTGGTCGTTGGTGTTTCGGGCAGGAAGTCATGTTCCCAACCGTCAAGCTCGGATGGACCCGATTGGTACATGATCGACCTGCAGGAGCCCGCCAAGTTCTATAACATCTCATTCACCAACCGTGGCAGAGAGCTATCAGACTTCACTGTTGAGGTATCCGAAGAAGACCCAAGGCAATTCCCAGGATTCCCAGGTCTGACCACCGGCTCCTTTGTCTGTCTGACCATGTCCGAGACAGTGCCGCCTAGAGGTCCGTGGACATACCCGTGTGAATCGCCGTTGGAGGGCCGCTATGTCCGCGTGGTCAGGAATTTCCCAAGAGAAAGGTCTTTGAAGTTGTGCCGCTTGGACGTGGTAGCTGAAGATGGGATGGCGGACGGTGTCATGTACGGATAGGTTTCTGGTGCGGACTAGACCTACCTGCCAAGGTCATTGTGTCGTTTGTGTGTAGTATGTGTATTGTGACATTATATATATAATATGTGTGTGATTTGACCTTATATATGTCCCCTTTTCTGTCAAGAATTTCTCTAAACAAACAATATATAAAACCTTTATTTCCATTACTTTCACTAATATTATATTTATAATCGGACCATAGAGCAATGATATACACCTGGCCCATATGGAAGTCTATGCATAATTTGAGTCTGAGTCCCGACGAGAAGGACTTTGACATTAAGATTCTAAAATAAGATAAAATAATCGATAGAAGCCTAGAAAAATATAAAGCAAGCATCGTCTTGGCTATCTATTAACGTTTGTGTTGGTTGCAATATAATGTATGGCCAGCGCTAGTCTGTGTATTAATAAACAGATTCAGGCTTTCATCCGTTCTATCCGTTATACGTAATTAGTGTAAGCAGCATCAGGGATAATCTAGCATGTGAATACGTGGCTGTATGCCAACGGACACTCGAAACGGATCAAAGAAATATTCCATGTCGTGATTACTTTCACTAATATTATATTTATAATCGGACCATAGAGCAATGATATACACCTGACCCATATGGAAGTCTATGCATATTTTGAGTGTGAGTTCAGACGAGAAGGACTTTGACATTATTATCTTAATATAAGATAAAATAATCGATAGAAGCGTAGAAGAATATAAAGCAAGCATCGTCTTGGCTATCTATTAACGTTTGTGTTGGTTGCAATGTAATGTACGATTAGCGCTAGTCTGTGTACTAATAATAATTGTACAACAAATTGCCTTTGAGGACAATAAAGATTCTCTAATAATAAACAGATTGAGACCGTCATCCATTATACTCGTTAGACGTATTTAGTGTAAGCAGCGTCAGGGATAATCCAGCACGTGAATGAGTGTCTGTATGCCAGTGGACACCCGAAACTGATCACAGAAATATTCCATGTCGTGAAACCTGCTGATCGATTACAAGCACAAAGGAACCATACATTTGATTCATCTAATCAATTACTTGAACTGAACCTACCACCATTTCGAGTAGTAAATCTAGCATTGCGATAACATGAACCAATATTATTCCCTTCTTATCAATCGCATTATTTGGAGGATGAACATTGGTACGGATGAAAAGAGGTTGGGGAGGGGGTTGGGGGAATTGGGGTCTATTTTCTAGGACACACGAAATATCCCCCTAAAACCAATCATTACATCCAGATATCTAATAAATAGAAATGCAGTCTTTGTAGACAGAGATAAATTTCGTGTTTAAAAGGATGGCATGGACAGCCAGAAAAAGCAACAATGAAGTCCTACATCAAGTTGATCAAACCAAAGATCTAACTAGAAAACATCACAAGCAGACAATTTATATTTATATGACACGTCCTCAGTTAAGATAAAATAGAACACCTCTCCCTTATTGAAAAGGTCGACGGAAAACGTGCTCCAGGAAGACAAAGACAAACATAATATGAAACAACACACCACCAACAACAATGCCACATACATTATTCAAATGTCTTATGAGCGTGGCATTTGTCAATGATTTTCTGATGCTTGGCACCAAGCCTGAGACCGGAATAAGATGAATTTAAAATCCTGCCGATGGACGGCGACAAGTCTGTCTGATTCTGTTTCCTAATCCAGTGCATGTCTTGGGCATTTCTATATACAATATCATTCTTCTATAATTATATTTTCAATAATAAATTTCCCATAATACACGAGAGTTCAGGTTTACCCAATATTTTATATATTTAAAAACAAATTGAAAATAAAAGAAAGAATTACGAGCTTAGGCTGTTGGGAAACTTTCGAAAGATGTTTACAATTTTTACTCCATTTCTGATTAATAAAGCAATTTTAATTACTTAGAGTTACTTACTTAGAGTTGATTTCCAGCTCTGGCTCTGCAGTAACTGATCCTTTACCCTAGACTCCAGGTTCGCTTCGTCCTCAAAGTTCTCTATTTCGATGCAGCCGGTGATTTTTGACTTGTAGTTAATCTTGAATAAGCAAATTTACAAGTTTACAAGTTTATTAACAAAAAGCTCGAGTACAAAAACGCACATCAGAGCAATCATTTACATACATTTTACAAGGGACACATCAGCACAATATATTTTTGAAAATGGAATATAACAATCTTAGCAAATATTTTTTGATATTTCAAAATACAGCATACTGGAATAGTATAGTATAATAAAATAAGCATAGAAACAATGAAATCAATGAGAAGCAAGTTAGATAATTTCGTTGACTGAATCGATTTCTAAATCTTACACTACTATATCTAGATTTAAATATTTGCATAGTCCAATCCCTTTACCCTCTTATACTATAGATACAATGTTCCTAAGCGTTCAACGCGTTTTAAAAGCACAAAAGAAAACAACGTTACCTTCCACTCATGAATGGAAAAGTCTCTCTGCATAGAGTAAGCTACGTCGTAGGAAGGTTCCAAGTTTATAATAGGGGTGTCAGGTCCTTGAGAAGAACTACATTTTACGTTAAAAGACTCCTTTTGATCGAGGTTGATACGTATTCGCGTGCTTATAATTGAACATTGGTCTTTATGTATTCAATTCCTATATTCGCGTGCTTATAATTGAACATTGTTCTTTATGCATAAAGTGGGTCAAGGTTTAGGGATGCAGGAAGAGGACGTGATATCTTTACAGTAGGGATTTGTCGATGTAATCATACAGATACAGTTTCCCAGATTGTGATTCATGTGAAGATCTTTAGTTTCAAAATGACGTATACTGTTTTTTCCCACGCCCCATTCGTCAGCATTCAGATATTGGTGGGAAACGGTGAAAATGTTTACTCAGTAAAATTGTTCGGACGTAAATGTTTTCAAATCGATTATATTTCGATAAATCAGTTCAAAATGAAAAGGAACAAAGTGTTGACAAACACGCACTCTGTCACCCCACATGGTTAAATTGAAAAACAACAAATACATATTGTTATCATCCGTAGCCCGTCCACAAAGAACCGAGAAAGGAAATGTGAACATTTAGTATACCATATTGTTGAAAGCTGGCGTGATAATGTTTGTCCACTACAAAGCCTTCTAGCTGCCCTTAGCAATGATGAAGTCACATGGCAAGACAAGAAAGAAAACTTTATAAAAGCCGATGGTATTGGTAATTGGTTACACTTGAAGCAGAATACTCTGTCCTGTGCTGTGGAATTGCTACTCCGAAGGCCAATTCTGATTTGTGAGATAGTTTGAATCTTTTTGATTATTTTGATCGAATAAAACCCACCTCCTGTGATTTTTCGGTATGGGCTTGTCCAAAACCATCTTACTGCTCTGTTTGATCGTGTTGGTCGTTGATGTTTCAGAAAGTATTTCATGCTCCCAGCCGTCAAGCTCGGATGGACCCGATTGGTACATGATCGACCTGCAGGAGCCCGCAAAGTTCTATAACATCTCAATCACCAACCGATGGAGAACGCTATCAGACTTCACCGTTGAGGTATCTGAAGAAGACCCAAGGCAATTCCCAGGATTCCCAGGTCTGACCACCGGCTCCTATGTTTGTCTGACCATGTCCGAGTCAGTGCCGGCTAGAGGCCCGTGGAAGTACCATTGCCAATTCCCGTTGCCCGGCCGTTATGTCCGTGTGGTCAAGAACACCCCAAGAAACAGGTCTTTGAGGATGTGCCGCTTGGATGTGGACAAAATAAATCCGGATGAGGATACGGATGACATCATGTATGGATAAAGTTCTGATGCTGACCTCACGGGCGACGCTTAAGCCACCCGCCAAGGTCATTTCATCCTCGTTTGTATTTTGTATACTCTGGCATATTTTTAGTTTAGTTATGTGATTTTACATAATAATATACCTTTTGCTGCGTAAATCTTCTTATAACAAACATAGTATATTTTATCTCAAATTGTTATAACGTATTTTCTTAACCTTTACAATTAGATATCTCTACGCTTTTTCGTCTTGGTGCTTACAACTTTATTTTAATTCAGTTTGATCTGTTTTTATTCAATTTTATTTGTTTTAATTTCTTTAGATTTAGTTGTTTTTAATTTAATTTATAATTTTATCATTATTATTGTCATTATTTTCTTTATTATAATAATTATAATCGGGACCCGATTGTATCACCGTAATAGAATATTTTCATATTATACCGTTTTTGGCCATGATTAATTTTAAGAATGCTTGATTCTTTAGAATCAATGTTAGGTCATTTAGAACATTTTGAATGTACTTGAAATCCTATGGCCATTCTTAAGAATTTTGAGATGGTCTGATTCTATCACCACAATTTAGGTGGTTTTATAATCCATTGCTGATACATTGTTAAGATTATAATAATTCTTTTTATTTCCATCTTCCTTCTTTTACCAGGCATTTAGTTAGATGACCCTGTTTATTTAGTAATGATTAAGAGAGCATTTGATATACATTGAGGTATATGACAAACAAAAGAGATTCATTTTCCATTCTAACATTTTCTATCCTGGTTATATCAGTGGGATTACACTCACATGTAATTGCAATTAAAATGTTTTTTCTTCTCACTAAGCAATCCGAGTAGTTGAAATCATTTCACTTTATTTCGGTCGTCGTTTTCTTGGGTTTCATTTATCTTTGTCCCCGTGTCTGTCATTGTTACAACGAGATAAAATCGTTTGATATAAGAATTGCATTATCACATCGCATATCTATTATAACATCGTTTAACATATACATATTACATTCTTACAGCGCATTTAAAATTTAACATCGACACCATCTGCTATTCGCGTAGCAATCATTTACCCATGCCATGCAATGTCATTACCATGTTCATCTCAGCTCCATGGGTAGCAGACAATATTGACATGATGACACTATTCAGTTCTGCCTTCAGCCAGATACGGTACTCATTCTACACCTGAGTAGGGTGGGGGGAAATGTGTAAAGATCCATTCACAGAGCCTCAACGCCCACTCCATTGTAGTAAGGATTCGAGCCCAGTACCATTCCCATGGAGATCAAATCATTTAACCAAATCAGAATGCGTTATACCTTTTTGACAGATCTTGATTCGATAATGTTCTTTAACAATGGAAGGCTGTCTTCAACTATATTTTCGCAAGTTCTTATTCTTTTATCCAACTTTCGTTTTGATCTTTTGTCTAGATGTCCATACCAAACGGTAATAGAAAAAGAGATTAATAATAATAGTAATAATAATAATAATAATAATAATAATAATAATATCATTAAAATATGTCTGGACTTTTTACACACATAAAGGAAATTAGCGACCATATCCAATGATTATGTATGAAGTTAAAAATATGAAATGAAATTCCGATTCCCCTTCACGCAGTAATGAGTGCAGAAAGGACTTAAAGATAAATGAAATAGGATAAAGAGTGCATTTATATAGGGCTTTTTCTCCGAGAATTTCAGTCTCAAAGCGCTGTACACGGTAAATTTCCCCAAGCAGGCCTGATGATTCAAGTACCATCTCAACCCCATAAGGAGCATACCGAGCATAATAATTACTTAGAAACGCACCTCACCTTCCAAGCAGTCCAGGTATCATAGCTCATTATTAATATATATTATCATGATCATATTGTAAGCGCACATATTAACAATGTTTGCGAACAGAGATTACCTTAGTTATATTACCACATATTATGTCAGCTAGCTGCTCGGCCTGCTCTTTTCGATTTTAAACCGCCAGTGGATCTTTAACGTGCATTGCGTATACACGGGACCTCCGAGTATTGTCAAGTGGGTACCAGCACCAATACTGATGAGAACGCAAAATCTGCGAGAATATGACGTCTTCTCCAAGGGGTTTTCCATGATCACTCGCTTCGCTTCGCGCCACACACACTGGGGATAAGCACTAGCTCTATGGGCCTCATGGCATTGGAAGAATTTACTTACTTTACCAGAACGACCGAGTATAGAAATGCCTCGATCGATTCAGCTGCCCATATTACTCCAATGATGCAATTTCTGTCCATGTAAACAAACAGTGATATTGCATTTAAATAGCGCATATATCCACGATTGAAATAATGTTACATATTCGCTTTTCAATAAGATCTTTTTTGACATCAATACATCATTCTTATTTCCATCTCAACTCCATGGATTTTAAGGTATATACAGACTTTTTAAATCACACAATAATATAATTTGATAACATTCAGCTCCGCCGTCAGCCAGGTAGTCGTTTCACACCTGATTGGGTTAGGTAAATGTGGATAGAGCCCTTGCCCGAGACTCAAATCCCGACCAGGGTGCTAAGGATACGAACCCGGTATCTCTTAGTGGTGAATCAAACCGCTTAATTGCTCGACCACGGCGCAACATTATACATTTTACCAATAAATAGTATATGTATCATTATTGTCTGAGTGGGGATGAGACAGAGAGACGTTGGAATAAACTATTTAGAACATACAATAATAATCTAAAGAGACCTATTTAATACTCGTAAAAGAACCGAAAATAAGCCTTGTTTTATTTATTTAAGAACTTTTATGGTGTTGGAAATGTAATGTATGATGGACATTAGCGTGCGTACCAAAAGGGGATTTCTGGTTTTCCATTTCCCCCCAGGACTGATCCTCTCTCAGACAAAATAATGACGCATACTTTTACAGTTTCACCGGTGGTGTAACGGTTAGCGCTTTGGAGCACGGATCGAAATACACCGGGTTCGAGCTTGACTTCTACCACCCCGGCGTTATGCTCTTGGGAAAGGCATTTTATGCTGTCCCACACTTCACTCAGGAGCCAAATGGGTACCAGCACTGTTGGGAAAGTAAGCCTTCGAAAAACTGGCGTATTCTCCAGGGGGTGTTCAATGAACACTCGTTCCGCTTAGCGCCACAGGAACTGGGGATAAGCACCAGCTCTATGGGCCCCATGGCCTTAAAGGAACTACTTATACTTTTACATGGTGGAAATAATTATTAAGAGGGTTCGCAGAGTGAATCCAGCGTCAACAGGTCGCCGTTCTATAACCAGCAAAAAACGGGTCTAGGGTGGCTCGATAATTTGCGGACTATGATTTACATTGCGCCTGTTGGTGTGGCACCGTTTTCCATTCGCGTTGGACCCGTCGTTTGCAGTGCAGATAATATTATAGTGCGCAACATTTTAAGCCGCCCTAGATCCGTTTGTTTGCTGGGTCTAGAACGGCGACGTGCTGACACTGGATTAACTCTACTCTAAGTCGAGAATGCTGCGTCCTATTGATAAGAAGACAATGATGGATATAAGGTATTACGTGTATGCACTACCCCACTTCCCTGGGTCCCCACGCTATTATCCTGTTACACAAAAAACCCCAATGTTAATGTTCACAAAAACCTTAAATGGTAATAGACTCTTAATCAGCCTCTAACACCATTATCCTTATTCCTCCTCCGAGGAATGTCGGAGTCAAGAAGTCAATTAATTATTCTTATCAATTATTATCACTAATACTTTCTATATTTCTAATAATCCTTCTTCTAATTTCTCTTTTTATTATTTTCTTATAATGCTACATTCCATATATTATTATTGCTTTTCTTTAATAGCCTCCAAATAATCAATACACATTATTAAAGTTAAAATTGAAATCGAAATTGAAATTCGAATGGAATAGAATTGAATCTCACAATGAACCAAGAAATAAAATTTAATATTTTCTATGCCTCAAATGAGGTCAGGGCGGAGTTTTCACGACAACGTTTCTAGCCCAACTCCGGTACTTTATTCTAGGCAAGTTTTCCTTTAGTCCCATACGCATTCAATAGGCCTTGGTGTTAACAATAGCGATAGTACGACGGTGTCCCAACTTAAAGACATTCTCTCATTGTGGTGTGTTGCTTAAATGGGCCTCAAAGACATTACTGAAAATAAATATTGACACAGTACAGCCGTAGTTTGCCTTGCACTGTTACACATCGCTGTACCAATAAATCAATTAAAATTACATAAAAAGCAAAAATAGTGTTAACAGACGTGCACTCTGTCACCCCACTGAGTTAAATGAAAGAACAACCGATGCCTATTGTGACCAAGTCGTGTAGGAACTTCCAAAAAGGCCAAGGAGAGCAAACTGGAAATTTAGAATACCATAATGTTCAAATCCGACGCGATAAAATGTATCTTGGCTATATGGTTATATGCTCTCACCCCTCTTCTTCCATACCCACCCTCCCCAACCCCCCAGCAACAAAGACGTCACAATGACCAAACTATATAAAAGTCGATGGAATGGTGATATATCCAACACATGAAGCAAAATAATCTTCGCGGTTACTTTGGAGGCGGACGGTATCAACCTGTGTTTGAAATAGTCTGGTTTCGTTCATCGTTCATCACTTTGATCGAGAGAAACATTTTACAAAAGTGATTATAATTTATTCAAGGAATGGGCCTTTCGAATAAGAATGCGTTGTTCCTGCTCTGCTCCATTGTGTGTCATTTCATCTCAGGTGTACACACCACCTATAACGGCACATGTGTTCCGACACCCATAGGGCATTCTGGGAAGACTTGGTGGATGGTAGACCTACAAGAGTTCGTGACCTTTCAAATATTGCTACTCAACAATCGCTGGGACTGCTGCTGGTACGAGCTGTTCGACTTCACCATCGAGGTTTCCATGGACGACCCTAGAAACCTCCCAGGATTCCCTGGACCGACGAAACACTCGCTGGACTGCATCTACAGGTACGACCCGATGCCGCGTGGAGGCCCGTGGATGATCACGTGCCAATCTCAACTGTCCGGCCGGTACGTCCGCGTGCTCAAAGCCAATCCGTGCAAAAAGCCTCCTTTGGAGTTGTGCCGCTTGGACGTAATACCACACAAAGGTCCTCTGGATATGTATGGATAGACGTGGATACCCCCTGGATATGTATGGATAGATGTTGGGACGTAGTGCCACACAATGGACCTCTGGACATGTATGGATAGATGTTTGTGTGTGGTGGAGACCTTTGTCGTGTGGTGGATACCACATTGACATGATGGACAGTCGTTTTGTCGTGGATGCCCTCTGGATGTGTATGGATATATGTTTGTCGTGGATGCTCTCAGGATATGAATGGATAGACGTTTATCGTAGATAGACGTTTGTGGTGGATATACGTTTGTGGTGTCTATGGATAGACGTTTGTGGTGGATACCACCTTGATGTGTATGGATAGATGTTTGTCGTGGATACCACCTTGATATGTATGGATAGACGTTTGGACGAAGTGGATACCACCTTGATATGTATGTATAGACGTTTGTGATTGATACCACCTTGATGTCTATGGATAGACGTTTGTCGTGGATACCACCTTGATGTCTATGGATAGACATTTTCTTGTGGATACACCTTGACATGTATGGTTAGACGTTTGTCGTGGATACCCTATGGACATGTATGGATAAACTTTTGTCGTAGTTACTCTCTTTGGGACGTTTTCTTGTGGGTACCATATTGACATGTATGGATAGACGCTTCTCGTGGATACCGAGCATGTTCGAGGACGAAACTACCCTCCAAGGTCATTGTATCTAGGTTTGTGTGTCATGAAGACCCTGGCTTCATAGTATCATTGTATATCCCGTTTATCTTAAGGCGATTCAATTTGATTTGTTTGAATTTGATGAAATGTAATCTTATATACGATTCGGCAAGTGCATAGATATATTGTTCATGTAATGTATGTATTAAAGGTGGTAAATCTATTCAATTATTGACCAATCAATCACTTGTAGTTGTAATATGTATAATATTTATAATTGGATTACATCCTAGGAACTTTGATTTTAATATGCATAAAGATCTAATATAAGATAATTTAGGATAAGATAACTTAGGATAAGATAAGATATATATTCTCTCTACTTGACCCTTGTACTCATCACACCCATTCAAAACAATAACTAGCTTAAAAAACAACATCATTACAATAATAATACTTGTGGACAAACTATAATAGACAGCAAATATGGCACATAGTATTTGGTAAAA
>JAUEKV010119821.1:0-11998 GCA_031833985.1 Ancula gibbosa
GCCACTGGGTTTCGATCCTGTGCCGATCGTCCGCCGATTGGATTGTGAGACCGTCTCGCAACCACAGGACCACCGCGTCCATAGAGGAGTTGAAGATGCCATCCTATTCTTTACGGATAATATCTATATAACATCTTAATGTTCCGAAAGGTTTATATTCGAACACTATTCGTTGACTTCTCCAGCGCCTTTAATACAATTCAGCCTCACATTTTGATCCCTAAGCTACTAGTGTTACAACAGCCTTGCCATGTGGATACTTAATTTTCTGACCCAAAGACCCCAATATGTTTCCCTTACATCTGGGAATGCTATATACATCATCTGAGTAACCAATACCGGGGCACCACAGGGAACAGTTGTGGTTTGCACCAATATATTGTTTTCCATTAAATGATTGCAGAGGAACATTTGAGTTTGTCAACAATAATAAAGTATGCTGACGACACATCTGATTTTGAATCAATACAAGCCCTAATAAGATCAGAATTAGATCTCTCAAACTACCCCCAAGTTTTATATATATATTATTATATCTAAATTCCTGCAATGGTGTGATGACCACTACCTAAAATTAAATGTTAAAAAGACAAAGGAAGTGATACATGGATTTGATTTTGAAATGACTCATTTAGTAGTAGGGCAATTTAAAAGACAATTCCCATGACCCCCTAGTAATAAAGAATGAAAATGTTGAAAGGGCTAACAAAATACAAATATCGTGTGGTGACTTATTTGAGTTCACCAAGCTCTATGGGCCTTTGAAGGATTAAAAGAAAAAAAATTGTTTTATATGTTAAGCTATCAGATCTTAATAAATGGTGATTCAACTGTGTTTGATACAATGATGGATTGTGAACAGTTATTTAACTATCAATATGATAAGTGTTTGAGTGTCAGAACAGGGAATAACAAACAGCTAACCTCCGACTTTTCCAGGTGAAGTTGATGCATGTTGTATAGTTTCATTGATTTAGTTCACATATTTCTCTTTTTATTAAACTCATTGCCATTTTTACCGATTTTAGAGCAAACTGATGTTCTTCTTTTCTTGGCACGCTCATCGCTTAAGTATAATGACTACAACTCGGCCATTGTAATGGTGTGGTGTATAATGTGTTGTTAAATTTATTAAAAGAATAACAGGCCCAAAATAGAAGTTTATACATCAACCATACCATACTTTTTTTAATGCACTTGATAGAAAAGTATAGAATCTGCGTGTCAAACTCCCAGACTTAACATAAATCATGCATGGCTCGCTATACAAAATATAGTTCCAGTAACTATTAATAAGAGCAATACTTTTGTGGGGGGATGCAATATATAACATATGAGAGCCCTCCTTAGATTAGAAATGTAATTATAAATTTGAAATATTTGATATGATTATGATATTCAAATTGCATTAACAACGGATACAAATTTTCAAGTGCTTTAAAAGGTACTTGCATTATTATACCCTTCTCTACTCTATAAGATTATGATTCTATATTATAAAATACATTATTAAAAATCTAAAGAGACACCCTGCACCGTGTATTCAATTTTGAAATTTAGGCCTGGAATATGAATATAATTTAAATTTATAAATATATGTGTAATTTTAAAAATACTATAATAACATAAAATGTAAATCTTAGACTAAGGCATTCTATGGTCTTTTAAACAGCTTTGTTTTGTTGGGTTTTTTTTGTGCATTTTAAAGTTTGTATTGGAATGACTAATGTGTAGACATTTTTTTATACATTCTATTACAACAATGTTTGATATTATATTTATTTCCTCTTCTAGCCATGGCGGTCCCCCCAGAGAATGAAAGTTTACCATCTGTCTTAAGGGGAGAGAACACAGATAGTAGTGTTTATGTTACTGTAGACAAGGTTTGTTCTCCAAATTATGGTATTTATTTTTTTCCTCTTATGAATTGTTTTAGCAGCTCAACTTGGTAATGTCAGGATCATATTATCATATAAAGATATTAACAAAAGAAATTCAATTTATACATGTGCATGTAATTAAAATAATATATTTCACTATTGTTGTAATATTCTTGCTTTTAAATAATTATACATAAATACCATTAGACTCACGTAGGCCTACATGATATATTTTATTACAATATTTATTGTTATTGCATTTTAATACTTTTTTTATCTAAAAAACAAACTATGTTTACATCTGTTCAATAGCTGATTCAATGCCAATCTCTTTTAAATTATACAGTGTGTTTGAGAGGTTTGATTGCCCAGTATTACTTTAAATTTGAGATTGTTATCACATCTAAAGGAACAATGATTTTTCATTTTATGTGTGTTTTTGTTAAAGTATGTAAAAGGAAAGACATTTATAACTTCAAGCTCTTAACTTTGAATTTGACCGTGGTGCTTTACAGCCCCCTCATCCCGGTGCAACTCTAGAGGCGAGGCCCAATAAAGATGGTTTAACCGTGAAGCGTGGAATAAAAGGCAAATCTAAACCGTTGCATTTCTGGACAGCAGCCGACGTGAATAAGTGGCTCAGGAAGCATGGCGGACAGTATTATGACCTCTACGGAGATCTGCTCCTTGAACACGAAGTCACAGGTATTTAATTCACTAATTATTATGACATATCAAGTTCTACTATTTGAGCATGAAGTCACAGGTATTTTATACATTATTGAGAGGTCTGTCTTCAGAGATCTGCTCCTTGAGCATGCAGTCTAATTGCTTTATTGCTTAATAGGTATTCTTCTTGACCTACTTCCTCTTGACTAAAGAAGACAATCTTGTACCCTTAGTGGGCCATATAGGTCACCAATTAGGGATTGCTACTCAACTCGGTCCGGAACCAATGACCTTTGGACCCTAAGTGGATATGGGTCGTTGATGAAGGTTCCAGGAATGACCTAAGCTCATACAGTGTTGACTCTACCCACGTTGTTCCTGGTCTTTTTAATCCTTGCTCTTGTTTTCCCTGTGGGTTTTTGCTTCCCCATGGATTCCACGTCAGAGCTTGATTTGCTATGTTTGATGGTGGTTATTCCAATTTCTTCCTCTTTATTTGTATCTCCACTCTAGTTATTTTTGTCCTGTTCTTATTCACAACTCTTGTTTCTAGTTTATATTTTCCTACAGTATGGTATTCATACAAACAGACAGTCAGTCAAACTAAGGGAATGGAATAATAAGGGTCGATATGTAAATATGCATTACAACCTCTACTCTCCATCTAGGATTTTGTGTTTTTAATTTGTTGCCTTACTTTGAAGATAGAATCAATAGCACAAACTTTCATGCTGACATGTCATATTTGAATACATTGTTATTATTTTTTGTTATGATATTTGTGTCCTTGCAAAAAATGTCATGGCCCTTATTTGAAAGATGCATAATTTTCATGTTTGACAGGACGCACCCTTATTAGAATGAATGACATCAAATTGGAAAAGTTGGGAGTCTTGGATGCTGCACACAGGTAAAGTGTTTCTCACTCTCAGTATCTGCATATTAACACTTTCACACCTGGGGGGTAATTCACCGTTGGACTGGGCCATATTTGAGAAGTAGCAAAATTTAGCATGTATCATTTTCTCTATAAACTAAAATAAAGTATAGGCCTTATACATTTGTTATTTATGTATTTGTAGGGAACTGAAAGATGAATACGAAAATGCATGCATTAAATTATTAAATTATTTGCATAATGGAACAGAAGATGAGCAACAAAGTAAAAGGGATTTTTTTTCTTTAAATGTAAACACTCACCCATATGCCAACAATTCTAATGAGACTCAGTAACTTGTCCTCCTCATAAAATTATAAATAATTACTTTGGAAATAAGTACTCTAGTTTCATAGCTTGATAACTTTTCTTTTTACAATTTTCTTTCTTCTTTCCACCCCTTTTCGACTATGAGAGCTTTGACATCGCTGTCTGACTCGCTACTTTCTTCCCTAACTCGATCACACCCGAAAAGTCTTCGTCATCATCAGCATCAGATAAAATGTCAAAATAGTCTTCATTATCAATCGGTCGATAAGTTTCTTTACTTTTGCTGTGCACAACCTCTTAGGAGGATGAAAATTAGACGGCCTGGCCTCCATTTCAAGTATCTAAATATAGGTCTGAATAAAAAAAGCGCTGTCAAGAAGTACTTCACAAACCAAGACCTAGGAAGGAAGAAGAATATTTATATACCTACTCATGCGCATTCATTGGTTTCATTTTCGTCATTCGTAGGTTCGCAAAATAAGTTTGAAATATCGAACCGGCTTGCTGTTATAATTGAAAGTTAACATGAGTCGGTAAAAGTGAAAGTGTTGATTAGATTTATATTAAAGAAAAAAACAAATGTCTAATGCAAATTCTACTGAAGGAGAAAACCAATGGATAGATTATACACGAATATCATTCGCAAAGCAAAGTGATGATCATTTTTGTAATTGTAAGCTAGCTTTATTAAAATATTGATCTATCTTTAGGCATAGATTATTCTGTACTATTCTCATCTTGATAAAAAGTAATTCCCAAGGCCATGAGGCCTATAGAGCGGGTGCTTATCCTCTGTTTCTATGGCGCTAAGCGAAACGAGTGATCAACGGACACCCCAAACAAATGTGTCCATTTTAGAGATGTGTTGTGTTCATAGCCATATTCATAATCATTTGTGATGGAATGTATAATATATAAATATATATGTGTGTGTATGTACCAGATATTTTGAGAATATTTATTCACCCATTTCCTTTTAATTTTTGTTCGGACTCAGAAAATTAAATAATGATAAAAATTATGTTTCCACAGACATGACATGATGCATATCTTTTTACTCCTTCGGATAAAACATGAGATTCCAGACTTGCGAGACCTCAAAGAAAGGGGTATGTTATTGGATATGTGTGCATATGATATTAAAAGCGATATTAAAATACTGGGTAATAAGGCTAAAAATGGAAATCTCCTATAGAAGAAAGCTTTATAGAAGGACATTGAATAAGAAAAATTATGTAAGCAATGTCGATGTTGGTAAAATTGAACTTAAGGACATATTTATTTCAATCAATTTTTAATTCTTTATTAAAGAAAGATTAATATGTACCAACAAACAAATTCAAATAAGAATTTGACAGTATGCTCTTAAGAAAAGATTTATGAAATAACTTTGAAGTTTTTTTTAATAAACGGGAAAAAAAATCACTTTCACAGCAAATACAAATATCGTTGAGCCTTTCTTGCTGATGAGCTCAGAATTTGACTTAAAATCTATTCTCATGATGACTTTAACTAATCCTGTACGTGTTGCTTTCGGTCATGAATTGGATATTTATATTGGACGAATTAAAACATCTTAATGTCTTCTCTTTTAGTCTTTTGGTTGTTCATAATACAAATATTTTTAAAAAACGCCCTCACCTCCTCTCCCCCCCCCCCCCATCTTCCTCAGGCACTGGATTTGAATTGAAACTCCCCGACAAGCGATCGCAGCCTAAGCCTTCTCCATTGTTATCATCGTATGCAACATTACAAGTCAACCCACACAGAAATTTATAATTCCAATAGTGAAAATTTAGACATTTTTGGTTTTCACATTCATCATTTTTATCATCATCCTTGTCATCTACATCATTTCTACTACCATCGCTATCAAAATCATAATCATCATCCTTGTCATCATCATCAGTGTTGTGATAATTGAATTCCACTTTTATAAGTTTTATTGTTTTTTTTTACCTTTGAATGACAATTCAGTTATTTTATTTATATTTGTTTCTATTGGGGGTGACGACCTTGTGACGGTTTATAGGTACCGTACATAATCTGCCTCTTAAACATTGCCTTCTCGAGAAAACTGTTTCCTCCTTTGTAACTTGCATGTTGCTTTCAGTCATGCTTATGTATTTGTGATCCTACGTATATATGTTATATCAGCATATGAAACTATGTATGCATCTACCAATGGCTGCGCAATGCATTGTCTTCCAGGACTCTTAACTAAGTTTACCCATGATATGTGCATATTCATTTCCTTATTCATATTCAAGACAGAAGGATATCATTTAAAGATCTGACAAATTTTGGTGATTTAATTTTCTCCTCTTAAATTTTTTTTTTTACTAACTCAGATTTTCTGCTTTCCAATACGCATTTATATGTATATTTGTTTGTTGTTGTTTTTAAAAAGATAATCTATACCGGGTAAGGTGTCTTGATTTTTATAAAAAGATACGCTGAATCAGCAAAGAATGAATCAAACCAATCTTGACTTAGTTATAGTCAGCCATTCCTGATATAGGCTTTCTGCAGTTTTCTGATGATTACACACTCACCAAAGAATGACTCTGCGTTTTGAAAAGTTAAAACGAAAGGGCCAATATTTACCCTGGTGATTCATGTAATTGATGTATATTATGTATGTAAAGGGTCTTGTCCATTTATTCTAGTTCATTATTAACTATTTCACTGCCATGATCCACATGTATCCGTTTTTTTTCTGATAGAACTTCGGTATCCAGGCTAAATATAATATGTCAATGTCATTCATTAGGTTCAGGGGCTACTAATTTTTCAAACTTTTAATGACGTGTACTGAGGGGTTCGCTTTTATGATGGGACTGATAGAGAAATCCCACTGGAGCCAAGTCTCATTATCTTCTTCTTCTTCTAACCAAGGCTGTTGATTTTTCACCCTTGCACAACCAATGTGAACCCGTAGGTTCTGCAGGTATTTTTTAAAGCTGTTCCAGAGGTCCATTACAAACATGCGCACAATGATTAGGCTAATATCAACAATTAGACATGGTTCCAGGTGTGTTTTTATGTGTGAGTTTAGCTATGAATAAATGCACTACGAAGTCAATATCTCGCTCCAGGTTCTAGATTGTAATTGTATTGAGTGTAAACTATTCATTAACTATTTTTTACTTGATGAGAATTAAGTCTTGTAGCCATGTCACTCATTTTGGGTCCCAGTTTAAGCAAGCATTTTTTCTACATTATTTAGAATAATATTAATAATGAATTTAATAATTAGTTCCTTTTGTAGAGGCCTTATGGCGTTATACAATTAAAATTACAATCATGCATTCATGATATCACATAACATTGTTATATATTGCATTCTCACAAATGTAAGGTAAGAGAAAGAGCTAAACAATGGCATAATGCGTACTGAATGATTTGAATTGAGTCAGATATTTCCTAAAAAGGTTTAGAGGGATTTGAAAAAGTCGTGTCGTATATGAGATAATGTTAACATGTTAAAGTATCCTGTGCCGTTACAACGTACAGGTAAGTTCCACTGTACAATATTGAGATTTCTCACACGTATCTCACCCTCCAAATGATTTTACGCAGGAATACATCATGGCAATAATTGTTTACTGTTGATATTTCTTTGACTGGAGATTGAAAGAACAATGCTACAGATACAATTTTATATTTGGTATTTCTTTTTCTTCATTAAATGGCCAGTCAAGTCTTTCTAACGAACGCTGCTGTCTTTTCTAAGTTCCCTCGGTGGCCATGGAGCTTTGTGTGTAGGGATGTTTTATCTGGACATATCTCCCTTTGTTCTACATGTACAATACATTTATAAAGGTGACAAATCTGCAGAAGTGTGCTGAATTTTTATTTTCTCGCAGGCGTTTCATAAGATAATAATTGGTATTTCAATATTTCAAATCACTCCTATGACGGAAAGATGGTCAAAAGAATGTTTCAAACACAGACTAGTTCATAATTACAACAGGTGTATTTCAAATCGCCTCTCTACGTAATTTTCTTGTTTGAATCAATAAAGTTTCTCATATTATCTTATGACTGAAAAAGAGCAAAAGAAATTGATTACCTATAATCTTTATTGCGAAAGAAACCATCAACATTGGGTTTTTTAAATTGTCATGGAGAATTCCCCAATGGTTCTCATTTTAAATATTTGGCAATTAGTGGATTAAACCACTTTCCTCTTTTGGAAAGTATTTTTCAAATCTGTTTTCATTGTATTTACTTTCATATCATTGTAGTCACCAGTGGTCTGGTGTTTAGGCTGCCAGATTGAGAATTGAGAGGTTACAGGTTTAAACATTTATCGAAACCAGAAATGGCATTTGTAGTGTTATTTTGATCATGTTTTGTTTTTGCTCTTATTAGTCTTAGTCTATATCTTTTCAGTGCAATATTTTTTGAATTTCAAATAGCTCTCTGTACAGAAGTTTTTATTTTAATATTTTATTTTTAACTAAAAGGACTTATAGTATACTTATACATGTGTTGCGTTATTTGTCATTGAAATCATAGTAACATAAATTTCCTGTTTGTTGAATTCCATTTTTCATTCTTTTGGTTTCGTTTATTATCACTTGGTCCTGAGTTCTGACATGCACCCATTTTTATTTCTAGATTCGTTTTGTATAGTGGGGTCAAGATAATAATGTTATAATACATGTAGATGTATTCAGATTTGGCTATTTACATATTATTATGATTTTATTCATTATTTTTTATGAATAAGGCATGGTTTTTTGTTTTTGAGGGTTTCACCCTAAAGTAACAGTTTTCTTTTTTCCACTAATGGGTAAAATTGAGTCGCAAACATTTTTGATGAGTCAATTACCATAGGGTATACTTCATATCTAAAGAATGTGTCGGACCATAATAATATTTTACTGTCTTATTTGAACATGAAGATAGAATTATAATGGTCAAATATTCAAACTCATTGTTCTCAAAATAGCAACATCATCTTGTTATTTTTAAGTAATGGATTGTTCAACTTTCCACATATTGCGAATATGAGACAATAAGCAGATGTGACAGTGTTATAATCAAATTTAGTTATATTTATTACGAGAACAGCTCTTTCCTATCATTAAAGACAAAAATTAAGATTATTCTCTTTCAGATATTTATGAATACATGTATTATGACTTGTTAATTTTTAATTAAGATAACATTGTTTCATAATTAAGAAACATTTTTGAAAGTAAAAGCTGTTTCTCATCATCCTACAGAATGAAGTACTTTTTTCGGACAAATAACAATAGTTTTAATTTTCTATACTTTGATTTAATTGTCTTTACCAATTTTATTCCAAGAATTATTTTTCTGTTGGTTTATCATAGCCTACAACATGTTTTAACTTTAAGACGTTAAAAATATATACATATTCTACGACTGCCTTCTCTCTTCTCTCCTTCTAGGCCTGAGGCAGTTCTTGCCTTTCAGTTTCGTAGTGGAAATATGATCTATCTTGGTAACAATTGTATTATATCCAAAGTCTCATTATAGCCATGAAATACAAGATATCAGCTGTTTGTCCTATTATGAGCAAAGTTTTTCCCCTGCATAGGTGACATACTATTACTACTGTATTTAGATATGATATTATATATGCCGAAAACCAGGATATTAAAATAATCTCATGGTACGTGAGGTATTGTGGTGTTCAATGCTGTTCATTGTGAGTTCCTGGGTAATTATATTAATATACCGATATATATATATTGTATAATATGGTTTTAATTGGATGGCAAAAGCAGGTCAATTATAGCGAATTCTATTGTCATTTATCTAACCATTTTATAACATAACAACAATGCTCTCCCATTTTTCCTGTTCTTTTAGAAATATATTTTTGTTGTTTGTTGGTTATTATAAAAAATGTTGATAATGTAATTTGTTTCTGTTTTTTCCTGGTATTTTCCCCATAATTTTTACAGTAACTAACCAGATTTTCTCCTTGCTCATGATATAATATTGTATTTGATTGTCCTGAAGTAAGTCATATCTTTTTTTTCGTATTGTTTTTTCTTCATATAATTCAATACAGGCCTACCTTATTCTCAATTTCATACTTTTTCTAAATTTGTTACTTACAGTTCAGCTCTTTATCACACTTACTATCATTACCTTTTTCTTTTAGCTCTTTGTGTCCATACTTCTTATGACATTATTTTCTGTTTTTGCTATTATTGTTACATGTGTATTGTTATTACTATTATTATTACTGTTATTAATATTATTGTTATTATTATCACTATTATTATTAATATTATTATTACATGTATTATTATTAATATTATTGTTATTATTATGTATTACTATTGTTGCTATTAATATATCATTATTATTATGATTATTATTTAACTTGACCAATTTATATTCAGTTATATCCCTGAGCGTTAACATTATAATACTTTCTGTAAAATTTCTATTTTTGTTAGAGGATTTTTAAAAAGTTAATAGAAAAGAGAAATGAATATGTCATTATTATATGTAAGTATATGAATATGTGTGGTATTACATGGGTTGTTTTTATTTAATAGTGTGTTTTTTTAATGTGTTACTTTCTTGTTTGTTTAATTTGTGGAAATTCAGTTTTATTTGTTAAACATGTTTTGTTTTATCTTTGTTGGTATACTATTCCATTGTGCGAGTGCCTTTTTATGTCACTAGTTCTGATGTTGAGTATTGAATATGATGTTCCTGTAATGTTTGGTAGTTCATTAATTACTCGTTTGTTCTAAAATTCTATTATCACTAGTGTTTGTGCATTATTCTTATATTTTTAAATTAAAGAATGTTCTATGTTGGACTTACTGCTACATGTATCATGAAATGAATACACACTCATTACAAATTTAAAATGTAAATGCCGTATAAACTTCATGCTGTCGTTATCTTGTCAACCTGAGTACAAATCATAATTCATATACAATTGCCTTACAGTTATAATCCAAATCATACCAGTTTGTTTGTTTATTTCCATTTCCATGTACAATCATTGTTATTACAGTTGTTCATGGATATCTTAGTTCTAGTTATTGTTATAAATCATGAATTGTGAAAGCTGTGACATGTTGGTTTTTTTTGTTGCTTTAGGCTTAGTAATGTTAATGTGATGTGGTATTATCATTAATGGAAATGTCCATGGAATATATGTAATATTGAATTTTATTTATTTTATATTTATGATATTATCTGGAATAAATCTACACGTTTACCTCATGGCTTAGATATGTTGTTTTTCCTGCCATGGCTGGTATGTGTATGCTGTAAGGAATGAAAATGTCACTTGGACGACTTAGATTCTATAAATTCTTATAATAATAATAAACAATGTCTGCAGGTTATCCCCAAACTTGTCATCATTTTTCAATATGGTTGAATCAGCCGCTCCATTCAACTTCTACCCCTGTTGGTTAAAACGGGTGGTGCAACAATTAAAGCATTAGATTTTGAACTGGGAGGATCATGGTCCGAATCTGACAGGGACCACCTCAATGTTATGCCCTTGGGAAAGGTATTTTACAGAACTTTCTCTGGTGTGAACGAGTAACTGGGGAGAAGGGTACTGTGCTGTGGCGACCAACAGTTGCATTCTGTTGATTTAATTGAGTAATGTAGTCATTATTATACATGTATCACTGTCTTTGTGTAAATATAATATATTTCATCATGCTTTGGAATGAATATCATGTGTATGTCATTTTTAATTTTTACACACATTTCCCATGTGGATGAAATGATAAATAATTTAGTAAATTCCTTCGAGGCCATGAGACCCATAGATCTGGTGCTTATCCCCAGTTTCTGTGGTGCAAAACGAGTGATCAGTATCAGTGACCACCCCCTGGAGAAGACACCAGTTTCTCCTCGCAAGTTTTACTTCCCCAGCAGTATTGGTACTGGTAGTGTTACCCACCCACTAAGGCACCTGGGTGAAGTGAGGAAAAAAGCTTCACAAAACCGGGCGTCTGTAGGATTCGAACCCATGACCATTTGATCACTAGTCCAAAGCGCTAAGAATTCGACCATTGTGTCGCCGGATGAAAAGAGGGTTATTAATATTTTTAAAAAGGTTTCATCTAGCAAACACGCACACACACCACACAATGGTAGATTTTCTAAAAGTACAGATTGCCATTTAGCTAAGTTAAATATTGGTGTCTCAAACACTTGCTCGGTCCCATGACTGAATGGTCGTCGGGGGGGGGGGGGGGGGGGGGGGGGGGGG
>JAUEKV010122041.1:0-11968 GCA_031833985.1 Ancula gibbosa
CCATACTAGAGTGTACTGTTACATCCATACTAGAGTGTACTGTTACATCCATACTAGAGTGTACTGTTACATCCATATGACCGTGTACTGTTACATCCATACTAGATTGTACTGTTACATACATAGGTAGGTTGTACTGTTATATCCACACGTAGCAAAAACAGTTACATCCATACTCGACTGTACTGTTACATCCATATTGGCTTGTACTGTTACATCCACATGCAGATTGTACTGTTACATCCATCCTAGATTGTACTGTTACATCCATACTAGACTGTTCTGTTACATCCATCCTAGATTGTACTGTTACATCCATACTAGACTGTAATGTTACATCCATACTAGCGTGTACTGTTACATCCATACTAGGTTGTACTGTTACATCCATACTAGGTTGTACTGTTACATCAATCCTAGGTTGTACTGTTACATCCATACTAGGTTGTACTGTTACGTCCATACTAGAGTGTACTGTTACGTCCATACTAGAGTGTACTGTTACGTCCATACTAGATTGTACTGTTACATCCATACTAGGTTGTACCGTTACATCCATACTAGATTGTACTGTTACATCCATACTAGCGTGTACTGTTACATCCTTACGTATCTAGATCTAGACCCAAACGTAGCTGGCCCGTTACAAGAAGCATCATAGACGGGCCTCTGGTGCTAGATTACACCAAAGAGGATAGGTCTAATAAGAAGTGCAACTCCGGCGATTTTGAAGCCTCCGGCGCGCCCCCTTTCAGTGGGTTAACGCTGAAATCCTATGCCTAGCCGTGAAAGCGGGCGCGGCGGAGCCTTCAAAATCGTCTAAGTTGCGCCTCTTTCTAGACCCATTCTCTTTGGTGTAATCTCGTGTAATCTAGTTATAGACACGGGTTCCCGCCGTGTGTGTTTCGACGTAGTTTCAAGCAAGCACTAATCCGGATTAGGCAACGATTCTCACGTTGCACAGTTAAGGTGACGTAACAGTTTAGTGAACAGAGAACAATGTCATATTATCTTTGTTAGGGTTCAAAGAGTGTCAATTCTATAAGCGATAAGACAAGATGGAATCCATACACGATAAAAGATAATTGTATTATAAGATAAGACAAGGTAAAATAAGTTAAATGAATACAAGATAGACGTCATACACGATAAGATAATATAAGATAGGATCAGAAAAAAATATGTAAAATGAATACAAGATAGAAACCAGACACGATAAGATATTATAAGATAAGACCAGATACAATATTAAGTTAAACGAATAAATGATTATAATATAATATTATATTGCATAATTTTATTTAGCGAGTATCCATGACTGACAGTATACGCTATGCGTTTACAATAATGAATCCCCTTATAAACCAAGACATTCTTATGCCAATCTCAACTCCATGACTAGCAAACGATATGACTGCTTCGTAAAGCACATCATAATGTATATTAATATTCTAGCAATATCCCGTGCTCTCTACAGTTATGTTCTCGTGTTACATTAGACTGTGGAATGGGAAATACGTAAACAACCCCTCCCAAAGACCAGGGTGGCAGGGATTCGAACCTTCTAGCTGTGGGCGCAGCCTCTTAACCACTTAACCACGGCGGCATTCGCTGTAAGATAAGACACGATAAGATAACCTTCACCGATTCAAAAATTGAATTTAACGAAGGAGGGAAATGCGAGAAATAAGAGTATTTAATGAATGATAGCAGCTGAAGTAGTAGTAGAGGTAGTAGTAGTGGTGACGATGATTGTTGTGATGAAAATGATGATGATTTTATGAAGATGTTGATGAATATGATGGTGGTGAGGATGGTATGATGGTGGTGGTGAAGATGGTGACGACGATTGTGGTGATGATATTGGTGAAGGCGAGGACGATAATGACAATGATGGTGATGATAATTATTATTACGATGATGATGATGATGATGATGATGATGCTGATGATGATGATGATGATAATGACGATGAAAATGATGGTAGTGGTGTAATCGAAAATTTAACTACACCGTAGTGGGTATTGATTAAAACGTTTAACCCGTATCAAATGGTCGTGGGTTCGAATCCTACTTACGCCTTATCTGGTGAGGTGCCATTGGGAAAGTAACTGAAGGTTTTCTCTTACAATATGAACCAACTGTGTGCGGAAATCTGTATAATATTATGTATTACAGAATGTCTTAATAAACAGAACAAACATGCGCCTGTATGCATACAATATGAACACTATTTGTCGATTTGTTATTGAATCTACAACTATAATTTAAGATGAAGCGTGCAACATTTGGCGTTCACCACCATCACAAATCGGTCGGGAATTCCAGCTTCAAAAATAGCAACATCATTGTATTTAAAAGCAATAGTTTTTATTTAAACGCAAAATGTATTTAAAGCATGCAAACACAAATTGTAATCATCATCTTTTTCCACAGTTAAAACAATAATAAGATTAGCATCTAACACCCGAAAACAGATTCACTCTAATGATGCCCCATAAAGTAGTGCGGTCGGTTTAGGATTAAATCGAATAAGGTAGACAGCAATGACATTGCACATTTCTCAATCAAGGTCAAGATCTAGATCTAGATCTAGATTTAAAAGAATAATAATCTAGACCTAGATATCTAGACTAGAATCTAGAGATCTATAATTTAAACTTGGAGATCGATAATCTAGATACAGCTACATCTAGAGATTATGAATCATGAGATTAGATCTCGAATATAATACAACCATGACACAATATGTTGTTAGATTGCAATATACTATGGTCCTATTTTCTCGAGTGTGATACCGAATTATTCCAAACTTGCGGAGGAATAAAATGAATCGTCGTCCTTGTGCCACTGTTAGATTCATCCCCATGCGTTGGAAATATTTCGCATCACCCTCTCTCGAAACGTCAATCTAATTAGGTATTTCGAGGTTGGGAGATGGCGGGAAATATGCTACCCATCACGTGACCAACATTAAAAAACCTCAAGTCTAGGCCTAGATCTAGGTCTAGATTCTATAATATTCTCAATCGAGACGTCTTTTAACTCCAGTGAAGCGACGACGATTGAAACCTAGAGAGAATGTAAACATGGCTTTTGCGCATGCGTTACTCGTCTGCGCTACCGGTGTTTACAAACTTTATATTTACTTTTTAAAACAATATCCGGTTCATTCCCATACACCCAGTATTAAATAATTTATTATACAAACATTGTAGGCTGATCACATGACCAACCTCAAAATACCTAATTCGATTAAGCAAATTTTAAAACAAATTCATATTTTTGAACCAGAATAATTATGCGTCTGGGCGCTATACTACTATAACATGTATTTCAAAATAGTATAGTTCAAAAAGAGCACTCAAATGGAACTAACTGAATATAGACTCTTTAAATTTGTGGTTGTATTATGCCATGTTAAATAATTAAATGTAGTTTAAATTTAAATAGAACTAATTACTCCAGTTTTAAAAATAGCATTCAATTTATTGGAAAGTTAAGTGTCTCCCATTGCACGTTTCTAGCTGCACCCTCCATATTAGACGCTCGTTTCATGGGCAATATACAACGACAATATTATAATATAATACTATCTTTTAGAAACACCATTGATTTTGTGTTGTGTGTGCTGTTCTTTGAACGTTCTAGAATCTGCTGAACAGAGGTGGATTTCACCATTGATTATGTGTTGTGTGTGCTGTTCTTTAAGTGTTCTACAATCTGCTAAAAAGAGGTAGGTCTAAGCTTCCGATGTAATTTGCGGTTTAACAAGTGCGGAAAGCGTAAGCTATTTACCGGGTAATTGCTGACGAGAAACGCTATAATCCTTTTCCCTTCCCTCTCAGTCTCTACTCCAGTCTCTACGTCTTGAATAATGGGAGCGATTTGCCAAGATCGGTAAAATATTATATGAGCAAATGGGCTATTTAATAAGTTATTATACATTATTATAAAATTATTATTACTAGTGTGTATTTGTTTATTTTTGGCCTTATTAATTTTATCATTGCATTTTTTTTTCGTGAATGTAGGTTGTATTGTTAATTTGTGTATGTGTGTGCGTGTGTGTGTGTGCTTATGGTTTAGACTTATTGGGGCCTAGAGAGTGAGAGGAGGAGGAGATAGGGGATGAGAGGGAGTCAGAATATCATATATCAAGTTAGTGACACATAAAATCTCTCTCGATATTATACTAATCACCTTCTGTTTAATTATTTTTTGTTGTTGCTTTCTCCTGTGTACGTAAATTATTTGTTATTCGTTTTTATTTAAATACTAGGATTTGTCCACATGTATGTATGAGTATTAAAGTATACTGTATTTTACTATGCGCTTGTAGTAGAGAAGAGAAAATCGGGAATACGTTGTAAGCGAGTGTTTGACTGAAGAATGTGTTCTACGAATCAATCATCAGATGCGTTGTAAACGAGTGTTAGTTTGAGTGAAGAATCTGTACTACGGATCAATCATCAGATGCGTTGTAAACGAGTTTTAGTTCGAGTGAAACATTTGTACTTTGATTCTATCAACAGATGCGTTGTAAACGAGTGTTAGTTTGAGTGAAGATACGAATCAATCATCAGTTACGTTGTAAATGAGTGTTAGATCCAGTGAATAATTTGTACTACGAATCAATCATCAGATGCGTTGTTGACGAGTGTTAGTTTGAGTAAAGATACGAATTGATCATGAGATGCGTTGTAAACTAGTGTTAGTTTGAGTGAAGAATTTGTACTACGAATCAAACTTCAGATGCGTTGTAAACGGGTGTTAGTTTGAGTGAAGAATTTGTACTACGAATCAATCATCAGATACGTTGTAAACGAGTGTTAGATTGAGTGAAGAATGTGTACTATGAAACAATCATCAGATCCGTTATAAACGAGTGTTAGTATGAGTGAAGAATGTGTACTACGAATCAATCATCTGGGGTGGCAATGCATAAAGCTGAGAAGAGATATTACGTATCACGGGAAGTGCGCGGGTAGATCAATGCAAGATGGCGGATGTATTGATGTAATGAGGCGCATAATGGAGAGGGGGAGGTGATGTAATGATGCGTATAATAATAGTGAGGCGTGAGGCGTGAGGTGTGAGGAGTGAGGTGTGAGGAGTGAGGTGTGAGGAGTGAGGTGTGAGGAGTGAGGTGTGAGGCGTGATGCGTGAGGTGTGAGGTGTGAGGAGTGAGGAGTGAGGACAAGTAAAGAGGAATTTATGTGGAGGCGGCAAATTGCATTTGATAATCGTGTTTGAAGGAAGACAGCAATTTAATATACATAATGTAGATCGAGGCGCATGTATGCTATTGTTTTTAGAGGTCGAACCGATCAGCATTAAAATTTGACGTCACAAATAATCGGGAATTACAACATGGGTTTGACTTTGACATAGCAATACAATAATTATGTATTCCTATAATACATTAATAACAATAATAATACTAATAGTAAAAACAGGTTTGGCAATATTATAGTTGGATGACAGGGTCATGGAACATAGTGTTATTATCATAGATGCCATACCACATCTGTTACAGACAAATGGGTCATTTTCCCGAAGGCTACTATTGGAGACGAAGTATTATCATACCCCGCATGCTATTTTGAACAAGAGTTTGAAATGGAATCCCCAAGGGAAAAGGAAAAGAGGAAAACCTACATCCAGATGGAGAAGGAATCTTCAGACAAATATGGAACAGATGGGAAAAAGTCGGAAAGAGGAGGAGAAAATAATTGAGGATAGAGAGAGATGGCGGGTTATTCTTGGTGGCCTCTACCCATCACACGGTGATAAAGGCAATGAATGAATGAATAAATGAATGAATGAATACACATATAAATGAATGAATGAATGGATGCATAAATTTTAAAAAAATGAATGAATGTATGAATGAATGAATGAATAAACTGAATGAATGAAAGAATAAAAAACCAAAATGAATGAATAAAAAAACCTATGAATGAATGAATGAATAAATGAATGTATGATGATATTTTGAACGGCAGATTCACAAATCACGTTACTCCCTCTTTCCCCCAACTCTCATTCTTAATAATCGTATTATGTATTATAACTCCCATGAATGAGTAAGAGATCGTGCATACATCCCCTGAAAAAGTACGATTGCTTTCAACACTATAGTTTACTGCTAGGGATGTGGGACCGAGCTATACCATGGGCAATCGTTTTTATATTGGACGAAAAGAAAGAAGATAAGATAAGATAAGATACAACTTTAATATCTCATTGAGAGAAATTACATGATACGCTATGTATTATAGAAATACGAAATATAAATAGAAATACGCTAAGTGGTTATATTGAAGAATCTTTCACCCGATAATGGCGGAATTCATATCAGATGAGAATCCCAATGTCTAGTAGTGAATAAAAGCAAATTCGTTCAAGACCATTGGACCTATAGAGCAGGTGCTTATCCCCATTTTTTGTGGCGCAAAGTGGAACGTTTGATTAATGAACACCTCCTGGAGAAGGGGCCATATTATGTTCGCAAATTGTTCTTTCCCCAGTAGTATTGGTACCTGGATAAAGTGAGGAAAAACATACCTTTCCTTTCCAAAGGACTCTACACACAACATGGTGTCCGCAGGATTCAAACCCACGATCATAATAATAATAATAATAATATTATCATGATGTCATATATCTTAGTACCCGACTAGTGTGCCACATATCTAGTGTCTTGTTCAGACCCTTTAGTAGAGAGTATAAATTTAATAAACTCTTTGATTCTTTATTATTATTACCTTACAACCAAACACGAAGGAGGATTATTACGTGACGACATACATAAGACTTTGATCGACAAGTTCAATGTGAAGGTGTAGATTTCGTCATACGCTACTACTTCATTACCTTACTCTAAACATTAATGACTTCTATCTGAATTTATTATTATTTTATTAAAGTGGGATGTCATAATCCCAGGCCTGGATAGATGCACGGATGAGAAACGGTTGGAAATATTATCTTGGAAGCCTGCGAGATTGTAATGGCAAAGATGAGTCTTGAATGTCACACGACTTATTATGATGCAACTGTTCAACAATTATTCATCGATAATTCCCAACGGAAGTTTATTATAACGCTGAGAACATCCAGGAATACGTCCAACTATTATGCCAATTACAATTTATTTTTTCACAACTATCGTGACATAATCGGCTATGGTCTAAGGGCAAATCTAAACTTAAGCGTTATTGCAGTATAATGTCATGTTAGTATGAACGTTTGTTGTAAATGCATTCAGTTTCAATAGTTTCGTGTGTCATTGCAGTATTATGTCATGTTAGTATGAACCGTTGTAAATGCATTCAGTTTCAATAGTTTCGTGTGTTATTGCAGTATTATGTCATGTTAGTAGGAACCGTTGTAAATGCATTCAGTTTCAACAGTTTCGTGAACCATTTAGACGACGACAATGGTGTATCGAAGTCAATAGTATATGGTGCACCAAGGTTAACGTTATATCCTGAAGTGTAACGATGTCCATAGAGCATGGTGCGTATCCCCTGTTTCTATGGCGCGAATGGTGCTGGTACCAACTTGGTACCTGGATTAAACGGAAAAAAAGCGTTAAGTGCAGGGTGTCCGCAAGATTTAAACCCACGACAAAGTGAGTCCAAATCGCTACTGTGTCATAGCATAAATATATGATTAGAAAACAAAGTAGAATTTGTTTTAAGTGAATTGAGAGCCAAATATTGCGGCACCCTGAAGAAGATTTATTAGAATAACAATCACATTAATATAACAAATTAGTGAATTTAGATGGGTTTTATTTTATATTTAAGTAACTGTATCGGTTAGGTTTACCAGAACGATAATGTATACGCAACATAATATCTCTGATACCGGATATTATATTTTAGTATAATAATAATAATAATAATAATAATAATAATAATAATAATGGTCGACTACTTGCATAGCCCTATCAATGGACTACAATAATTGTGATGTCACAGGAACTAGTCTGGCATTAAGGTCATGAGTGCTTCTGACGTCATAATTTGACAGTCTATATTGCATTACCTAAGATGCAAACACTTATATTATCCGCCAAAATGCTTTTAACAAATATGTTATGGACGCATTACAAAGGGCACATTTCAATCAGATATCTATGAATTATATTAGCACATGATACGATGAATAACTCAATTAAAAACAACAACTACTAATAATCCCTATACTGATCCAAATAGCAAGTCTGAAATTTGCAGTATGATCAAAGATAATAGGTCTAGAAAGAGGCGCAACTTAGACCATTGTGAAGCCTCCGGCGCCCCCTCCCCCCTTTCACAGTTAGGCATAGGATTTCAACCTTAGCCCTCTGAAAGAGGGCGCGCCGGAGGCTTCAAAATCGTCGGAGTTGCACCTCTTACTAGACCTGTCCTCTTTGGTATAATGAATCATGAATTCCTTTTTGTAGAATAGAACATTTCGACTTTAAGGTGACGAATGGTTTTCATTAACAATCCAATATCAACACTCATCTATGAAAGAAGTTAACAAATAACAGAAATGAAAATAATAATTATTATGATTGTTGTAAATGTCATATGTGTACATATTTAATTCTTGGTATTGTATAATGTATTTCAATGTATACAATGTTTGTTTTGGTTTGTTCCCAATGTAAAGCGCTTAGAGCTTATTTTATATGGATAGGCGCTATAGAAATACACATATTATTATTATTATTATTATTATTATTATTATTATTATTGTAAATGCAAATTATGGAACATATATATAGCGCCACTCATTATCCAATTGAATGCCCATAATGTGCGGAATTAACCATAATTTAATAATTGTATAGCTAGTTGTCGCAAACAATACCTCACAGTGTAGTGTAATCAATAAGAACACAAATTAATAATAATTATTTAATAATAATTAGAATGTCCGGGACGGCATTCCTTAACCACCCCAGCCAACAGCAGCCTATCCGTTCAGACTGACCTACCCACCAACCTACGTACTCGCCTACCTATCTATCCGCCCACATATCCATTACCCACCCACCTACCTATCCGCCCACCTACATATCCGCCTATCTAACTATCCGTCAACTATCCATCCATCCTCCTACCTACCTATCCACTATCCAACAACCGACCAACCCACCTACCTATCCACCCACCTACCTATCCGCCCACCGCCCACCTACCTATCCGCCCACCCGCCAGCGTGGGTCTAGATTTATTCCTTATTAGGCTCGCCGAAATCGGCACAAATTATTAATAATTATATAATAGTAATAATAATAATAATAATAATGTCAGGGGCGCCATCCCTTAACCACCCCAGCCAACGGCAGCCTATCCGTTCAGACCAACCTACCCACCAACCTATCCGCCCACCTATCCACTACCCGCCCACCCGCCAGCTTGGTCTAGATTTAGACCTAATTCTTATTAGGCTGGGCCCAATCGGCTTAAGACTGAGGGATTGCCTTTAACCTATCATAACAATTAATTCCGGCCAGATTAATCGTTCGATAGCAAACAACCCAGCAGCATTGCCCGAATACTATTTCTCATTTATTGAATTTAGTGGCACCGATTTCATTCACTGTCGCCTACTGTGACACACTCTACGGAACACTCTGTGGAACAATGATCCTATTAATATTAGTGTTACACACCCTATAATGGAACACGAACAATGTTTCTATTATTAATATTGTTACACACCCAAAGGAATACGCTGTGGAACAATGATCTTATTCATATTAGTGTTACACACCCTATAATGGAAAACGAAGGATGTTCCTATTATTACTACTAGTCTTACACATCTATGGAACACGAACAATGTTCCTATTATCATTATTAGTGTTACACATCCTATGGAACACGAACAATGTTCCTATTAATATTAGAGTTGCACACTCTGTGATACACATCCTATGGAACAATGATGCTATTAATATTAGTATGTGCCCCCGTGAATCTTATATTGGCACTCCCACAATAATAAGTACGTATCTACATAATCATTATATTATTACAGAAACACTCGTACGCAGATAAAGTACACATATACACAATGTTAAAGTAGCACACACATACAATTTAGGTAGTACACGCTCACACACACACACACAGATGATTAGGAATGGATAATGATTTCTGTAATTTCATATTTAATAGATTGTAAAGGTATGTCGTCACTGGCAAGACAAACGCGTAATTTTGGGTAAAGGGAATAGGAAGATACGAGTAAATCGTTAGAGAAGCAGAATAATATACATCATTATTTTCGGACAGGGCTTTTTCGACCCCGAAGATATGGAATTCTCTATCAGTGAAAACAAGGACCTCGGAGACACTTTCGGCCTTCAAATCCAATCTAAAAACTGAACTTTTAAAACTTTACTTCGACACCCAAGGAAATTAAAGCTGTACTTTTGGAACTTTAGGAAATTATAAATTGCTGTTGTGTACTATTTAGTACCGTGTAAAGTGCTACTAAGATCGATTATATCATATTATCTATATATATATATATATATTATATATTAGGACTTGGGCGTGAATGTGTTACCCTACAGACTGAACTATACAAGCTACAGACTTTTAAAAAATGTACATAGATGACAATTGCTACCAGGAAGATCATGTTGATCATTAAAAATGTTTAAGTTGAAGCATGTAATTAAAAAAAAATTAAAAACTGCTTTGCTATGTAATATCTGTATATTACACTTTTGTTTCGTTTTTTGCATTCTACTATCATTTGTAGATCTAACTTCCTATCTTTCCTTTTTGGTGCTGGATGGTGCATACTTAGATTTGGGTAAAAAGTTGCGTTTCAAAATATTGTTACCATAATTATAGTTAGATTCTAGATCTAGAGATTTTAGATTTTAGACGGCGAAATGCGATGTTGATCTGAATCGATGATTTGATAAGATCATAACCCCGTGGAAGTGCCATCCTTCTACTCTAGATTCTAGATTTCTAGATCTAGGCTGGAATCTAGATTCGATCAATTTCAACATCGATTATCCCATTTATCCCGTTCGTAGAGCGGGAAACTCAGCTAGTTATATTATATGAGGACAGTGAGGAGACGAATACAAAGAGAGAAAGAGACAAGAATCTGAAACTCTATAAGGGTAGAAAGAAACTAGAACCCTTAGCCAATTGCTTTATCATTGTGCTTAACATATAATTGGTTTTCCGATATTCTCCTATTCGCTGATCATCAGCCTCACTCATTCGACCCGGACTGTCAGTATTCCAGAGGTGAGACGAGGTATTGACTCATTCAAGAGGTATAGTGAGACCATATTATGTTTAATTAGTGGCTCCTGTGGTATAACGGTTAACGCTTTAGACTTCGGATAGAAAGACCGGGGTTCGAGACTGACCTCTACCATCCCGGAGTTATGCCCTTGGGAAAGGCACTTTAAAACTTTCCCATACTTCACTCAGGTGTCAAGTAGGTAAAACCTGCGAAAACTGGCGTCTTCTCCAGGGGCTGTTCATTGATCACTCGTTCCGCTTAGCGCCATAGAAACTGGGGATAGACACCTATTATATACTAGGCCTCTTTGCCTTGACAGATTTACTTTACTTTTCTACATATATAATTCAAAGATTGTAACAGTAATATATATTGGTCCTCCAAACCCGGAGGTTTTCACAGAACGAAAAGGAAGAAGAAGAGGAAGACAATTAGTGGTCTTGTTAGGATATACAATACCGCCACATACGACTATATTACGAACCCATCTTACTTCTGGGTAATGGCGAGAACATATGGAATTACTAAGAGTCTAATGAATCAAACAGTATATTGAATTAAATTATCAACTAAAGGGACTGAACAAGACCAATACACGTGACATTTCGGAGCGAGAGAGAGAGAGAGAGAGAGAGAGAGAGAGAGAGAGAGAGAGAGAGAGAGAGAGAGAGAGAGAGAGAGA
>JAUEKV010123150.1:0-11963 GCA_031833985.1 Ancula gibbosa
CATTGCTAGGCGGTGCTGTCGTAGTCGTCCCTGTTTCGAGCCCCACATTTGGGTCTTTTTTTTCTTTCAATTATTCTTTCTTTTCTTCGTACTTGTCTCGTCTTCAAATATAATGGGGTTCTCAATCCAGTTTATTATTCTGTTGAATAATTATTACAATTTATTTACACTAATGTGACTAACTTTTCTTCTTGAGGTGCCCTGATTAATTCTGTGTACGTGGCGCCGGTGTCTAGTGGTTGTGCGGTTCGACTCACAACTTTTACTTAGATGTGCCGGGTTCGAATCATTACATTATTATCATCCTGGTCTGGCGTTAAGTTTATGGAAAGGGCTCGTTTTATACCTTTTCTCAATTCTCCACCCCACGCATGTGTCACACGAGTACACCTGGCAGAGGGATGAGCTGGATTTTGTCAGAATGATGATATTTTAAATGCGCTGCTATTGTTGTAATTGTATGCCCCTCCACATATAGTTGAAATAGACATAAGACTGATGCGATCCGTCAGAAGATAAATTGTTGTAAAACGCATTAATATGAATGTATTATTTATTTATCTATTTAGTTTAATCTTCAAATGTTAGTGTTCCCACAAGAATCAGATACCCGAACATTATTACATCTTCGACTGGCCACTGGCCAGTAATAGAACCGGTGTCAGTGTGTGTGTATGTGTTTTTGTGTGTTTGTTTGTGTTTGTGTGGTTGTGCCTACGATCAGGCCAGTGATAGAACTGGTGTCAGTGTATGTGTGTGTTTGTGTGTGTTTGCATGTCAGTGTTTGTGTGTGCGCGTGTTTGTGTGTGCGCGTGTTTGTGTGTGTGTGTGTGTGTGTGTGCCTACGGTGAGGCCCTATGAGCATTCGACGTGTCTGTCTGGCAGAAGCCCGCATGGGGCCCACTGGGTTGATAAGATTAAGCCACAGCAGCTCGTCAATTAGAACCCAACCAACATCTCTAATCTCGCCAGATTATGTCGCTTAGCTATCTACCACTACTACCATTATGTCGCTTAGCTATCTGGTATCCTACCAGGACAAGATTTGGGCTGATGTATTTATTGACCTCCCGATCTGACCACCCCCGGTGAAGAGGTTCGCGACTTGTTCATTATCTCCTTGAACCGGTCAATTGCGATGTTCACTCACACACACGCACACACACTCACACACCCACACACAACTCATATTCTCACTCATATATGCGTACACACACTCACTCATATACAAACTCACATAATATGCACACACACGTGTAGTAGGTACAATCACACAATATGCGTGCTCACACCCACTCATACTCACATGCAGTCACACAAATGCACGTACGCACACTCACACATTTATGCATACACACATTCACTCGTACACAAACCCACATGCAGTCACACATATGTACGTACACACACTCACTCGTACACACACACTTTTGCTGATACGGTCACACATACATTACACAAACATACTCACACGGATTCACATCTACACGCCGACACAGATTTACACACATTCATTCACACTCAACATTCACACTTATCCATACACACACACGCACACACACGCACGTTCACACATAGTCACAAACACACACAAACACTGACACACATATTATTACACACTCCCAAGTTGCTTCCGTCAGAAATTGGATGTTCCCAAAGTTTATCTTGGTCCTAACCACTTCACCTACCAATAATCACTGATCACTAATCACCCATTTAATTTGCTGACCTGATTTGACTCATGGTTTCAATCACTATTTTGGAGTTAGGCCTAGTCGTGGGAATGAAGTGAGGGAGAGGCCTTTTCGTTACGACACGAGTTCGTGTTTTTAATCCAAAATCGATAGTGCTTACCTTGGTTCATGGATGATGTGGATATTATTATTATTCATACTAAATCTAGCCCTAACATCGTTTTGTTGTTGTTTGGATTCTGAAGGATTACAAGACAACTAGGTGATTGGTTTGTACATAATTCACTCATTACACCCAGTGGTGTCTAGGGCAGCCTTAAACTGGTTTGTGAGTTTAATTAATTAACGACGTTCGTTTCATATCATCAGTCTTCCACGTGCTTTTGATAGCGCCAACAGTTTAGCATAATTTTATGAGGAATTTTTGACCAATTATTACATTTTATGTTATTGTTATTATTATTTTTAATTTTATTATTAGTAAGGTACCACACCAATCCTGTTATGTGGAGTTCGCGGGGAGGGGAGATGCCTTGGCTTAGCTTGACCAAATTATTTATTGGGGAAAAGTAATCTCGGACTCGTTGGTCATCGCTGGTCATCGGAGCCTGCCTTGACGTCCACCCATCCATCCATTCGTCTGTCCATTCGTTGGTCATTCGTCCGCCCATTCTGTCGGCCATTCGCTCATCGGCTCCGGGCGTCGTCCCATTGACAGCTTGATGGATGCCTTCGTCACTCGATCCGATCGCCTTGTCGTTTGAACGGGACCCAACCCGCCGCCACACGCCGTATTGCTCGGTGTTGGCTGGACACTGGACACTGGACACTGGAAGACCTTATAGAGATTTCATAATGGACTTAAGGAATGTAATAATGGACTGGAACTGGGTGGATCTGTGGATGTATGGGGTTGTATGGGATATACAGAGTCTAATTTAAATTGGGGCTGAGCGTTATATAAATGCTATTTGTTATTATTATTATTATTATTATTATTATTATTATTATTATTATTATTATTATTTTATTATTGTTATTATTATTATGTAATTTAAGGGGTGGTCGTGGGCATGGTTAGAGAGTAGAAATAATGAATGTCGTCGTCATTATCGTCGTGTTGTTGTCAAGACCTGTATTAAATTATCGTAGTCGCCGTCGTCATCGCTTTTGTTGTTATCGTTGTCATAATCAATGACTTATTGATTCCCCCATACATACGCTCATACGCATCACGTGGGTCATCTTTTTTCTTCCCTCCCACTGGCCCACCGGTCGGAAAAGCTATCCCTCTGGGCTTAGGTTTAGGTTTTTGTTTTGATGTTTAAAAAACCCATCTTAGCCACCCAGCGTGGACGTTATAAAGGACATCGTGGTTTTTGGTCAAGGTCAGAGGTCAAATGCGCTTGAGTGGAGTCCGGTTGCGTAACTCCTTACCTTTGGGGTTACTCGAATTAAATACTAGATCTAGAGAAGTTCTCTGTCACTGTCATAGGCTAGGCTAACACAATATATCTATTTTTAATTTCTAAATAACCTAAATAACCATAAAGTGTATTGTCACCGTCCGGTTGGAGGGTAATCTAGGTGTAAGGCCTGATCAAATACTATCAAAGGTTCCTAACTATAGCGTCTTACGCTTATTCTTACTCTTATTCTTATACCAAATGTGGATTTCACTCTACCTGACACGATATCCCAGATATACCCAAATAAGCCTGTAACTTCCTTAGTTTTGGTACGTTTTATGGTATACTTAGGATTAAGGATAATGTTGCATGGAAACCACATTTATCTGGTCTAAAACCCTATTAGGGAGCCGTTATAGTGCGTTTTCAACTGGGCCCTAAAGCCATTTATATTATTATCGGATTAACGTCCTGGTCCGGTATGTCTCCCGTTATCATCTATGTTATGTTCGATCCACGTGTAAGCCAACACACTATGTTGTCTTAGGCATACTCTACTGTTTGGGTGGAGCGTTTTCAAATTACATTTTTGCGTTATCTTATCTCTAGAGCCCCCGTATGGATGTTGTGTAAAAGTCGGACGTTACCGGATAAACAAAAGAGGAGTTTTGGAAAAAAATAACTAGAAATCAGAAAATGTACCTTAATTATGAGTATAATTTGCTCATATGTTTATTTTGTACGTACGTTGTTTGACCCCATTGTGACATCACAATGAAAGAAGAGGGAGAATGGCACTGTGCAATGCGTTTTATTACCATGATTTCTTTTGATAAATTAATGATACACCCCGATGTCACATTACGTTGCATTCCTAGGTATTGGATGTGACACGTGCCTTATGATGTAATAATGATTATAGTAATGGTACAGAGTAGAACAGTAGCAGTTGTCAGTAATATCAACAACTACGACAATAGCATTGATGATTATGATAATAATGCTGCAGCTGCTGCCGCTGATGATGATGGTTATGGTGATGATGAAGAGGACGAAGATGATGATGATGATGTTGATGATGACGAGGATGATGATGATGGCGGTGATAATAATGTATATGATGACGATGGTGGTGGTGATGAGTGATGACACAAACAACGACAAAGACTTACTGATCCATCTTTATAGATTATGGAATAGACGACTGATTGAACAGCTAGCTAATCTAGGCCTACTTACCAGTATTATCCCAGTATCTCCTGTTGTATATAGATCTGTATTTTTATTCTCTGAAACAGCAACATTTTTTCTCTAGCATTAGTTCTGGCATTAAACTTAGAACTGGACCACCTTTGTGTCTGCCATAATCACAACTTTGGTCATCCACCCATTATTCTCACTGGATATCCCTCAATGATACGTTCTACAACACACTTCCACATCGGTGTATGTTAACGGAGTATTGTGTAATGTTTCCATATGGATAAACTAGACAACAGACACCCTACAAGTAAATCAAACCGGATTCCATTGGATGTGTAGTCTATACTAGATCTAGATAAAGTTATATTATTTAATTTAAATTCTTCCGTACGATATTGATAATTAAAACAATGTTACGATTGTATTTTTAGAGAAACTGAGGACATCATCATAATGTGATACATTTCCAGTGGATATTGATATTAATTATTATTATCATTAACATTATAATATTGTTCGTCCCATTTGATCCACACAGACGACTGAAGAGTGTGTATGGGTTTACATTTGTGCATAGTTATAGGTATCCCAATGCCGTACAGTGTGTTGCTTGAGGTCTAAAGAGATAACAAATAATAATTATTATTATATAATAAAGTGACGTATTCTGAAGGACTAACGGGAGCTAACTCAAAAGCCTTGTTTGAATCGACATCATGTACATCTGCATCACTGGGTGAGTAACTCTTCTTTGAACACAGAACTTAAACATCAATTCTCAAATTATCATTTAGTGTTAACGGCCTTGTGTTTAAAAATCAAAAGAGTTTATAATTATATAACATTATCTCTAGCATTATCCTTGTTTTCCTCATATTATGAGATTTTATCTCTTGTCTTGTATCATTTTCATCATATTATGAGATGTTATCTCTTATCTTGTATCGTTTTCATCATATTATGAGATGTTACCTCTTGTCTTATATATCGTTTTCATCATATTATGAGATGTTATCTCTTGTCTTGTATCGTTTTCATCATATTATGAGATGTTACCTCCTATCTTGTATCGTTTTCATCATATTATGATATGGTATCTCTTATCTTGTATCGTTTTCATCATATTATGAGATGTTACCTTGTCTTGTATCGTTTTCATCATATTATGAGATGTTATCTCTTGTCTTGTATCGTTTTCATCATATTATGAGATGTTATCTCTTGTCTTGTATCGTTTTCATCATATTATGAGAGATTCTTGCATTGTAGCGTTTATCATATGAGATTATTCTGCGTTGTCAAGCGTGAATTGCTGGAAGACCCCGTCTCTTTTTGACCAGAGATATCCTACATTATAGATGCCACTTTCTCTTACCCGGCGTATCTCTTCCTGGAGTCATCCATTCGAGTCTAACATTCCCACTTTTAGCCATTTTTGGAAGGCTGGTTTACACAGCGTGTAACTTGTTCCTATTCCTTCATGTATCGCATTCTTCTCGTAATCAAAACAGAGGAGATTGAACAAGGCCTTCTATAACTAATAAGACCTTGGATTGAACTATTCATGGTAACAAAAACCAACATTTTTCAGTTATCTTAGTTGATTTTAAAATAATCCCTGCGCACCATGAGCGGTGATCTACGCGGAAGCCAACGCGGTCGATCATTTTGCTCAGGGCGTAGAGAGAGATGGGCGATAATTGGGTACGTGCCACCCGGAAATGGTGGCTTCCACAGGACATTGGCCTTACTGCACATGCCTCTTGAAAGGTTGGAGTGCCCCCGACGTCTCATTTTCTAACGCATTGTCACATAATGTCCAGACCGTACAGTTTGCCATACACCAAATCTATTCTCGTTTCCTTTTCCCTCAACTCTAGTCGGTAAAGCTAGAACCTGGGATGTCATGTCAAGTAAACTAAGAACCACATTTGGTCCCAGACCCTGTAAGGGACCTTATATTGTTTATCACGCCTTGACACGATATCCCAGGTTTACCCCTAGAATTACGACTTTGTTGTATTTGTATGTGTCTTTTGAATTAATCTATAGATACTTTGGAGAATTATATTACTATGTTATAAATACTCCACGAAACACGTAAGTTTAGGTCAAAATTTTCTACTAAGGGGAGTGTGGCTGGGCAACCATATATCCCTGATACCAATACGCCTTTGCGTAGCAGTCAGGCTGCTCCCGTTGTATTAAAGTCCAGTAGGGATTCTACAACGTAACTATAAATATACATATACAGATAGTTTTACTATCGTCCTTGATTTTTGAAGGTTATATTATGAGAGTCTCTGTCTCGTCTTGTCAATTGTCATATCTCCTCCGATCCTTAGGTAGACACCTTTCTCCTCTTGCCACATCGTCTTGATGTCACTCTGTCATACAATGTCCAAGCCTTGATGTTTGCCAGTTCACCTTTCGTGTCTTTGTGGACGTGTTAGCGTGTTTGTTCGAGTGTATGTGTGTTTGTACGAGTGTTTGAGTGTCTGTGCGAGCGTATGTGTGTTTACTGTTTGTGCGAATGTTTATCTGTTTGAGCTCACGTCTGCTGTCGACTAACAACCTTTCCTCGTAATACTTTTAAAAACGTTCTCCTTTCTATCAATCAACTAAGCCACATTGCATCATTTTCATTCTTCTTTCGTTCATTCATTTATTTATTCATCCATTCATTCTTTTATAAATTCATTCATTCACCTTTCATTCATATTTACTCACTTATATATTCATTCAAATATTCATTTACCGATTTCTCCTTCCTCTTATCCTTATTTCTTTTTTCGTTCCCATGAACTGACACCTTTGCATTATGTTTGCCTTTTCAATTTTCTTCATTTACTCCACATAATATATTTCCTTTCGTTTCTTTTCGGGATATCACTTTTCTTTTTCTTTGTATATCCTTTACGAATTATTGTTTGTTTTCGTCTTTCGAAACGTGTATGATGCTTTCAATCCCTCGCCTTCCCTTTTGCACTAGAGTAGAAGTCACGTGTGCTCTTTTGTTAACCTTTTTGTTTATGGATTTCTCCTCTTTTGTCTTATTCGGGGTTTTCCCTCGTGCACCTCTCTTCTTCCTCCTCCTCCTCCTCCTCCTCCTCCTCCTCCTCCTCCTCTTCTCGACCCACCTACCTGGTCATCGCCAGAGTTGTTTGCCGAGACACCTTTTGGGCAAACACGGGCCAGAACTTCCTTGTGCAACATTTGGGACGACCACCACCACCACCAAGTCGTGTGTCTTCCCTGGGATTAGAGTTCAGCGTCGACCCATCTCAGTAATCTCTGCCAGTTAACCCCCCTATACCTTCGTTAGTTGCTTAACCTATTGTGATGCACGGTGAAGATATTCTGGTCTCTCGTTTTGTACAGTTAAAACTGCGCAGTTCGATTTTCATAGAAAGAAACATCTCGCTTCAAGGTTTACTTTATTAAAGAAAGACTCTTCTTCTCCTTGTTCTATGTGGGAATCGCTGCTGTCATCGGAGAGCTTATCATTGGAAAGATTCATTCTTTATTGTGAGGTGACATTGCTGCTTGCAGTATTAGGTAATTTGGACAACATTCGATTTTAGAAGATAGATCTAGTTGAGTTCGCCATACCAATCCTCGGAACGTCCGAATTGTCATTCCCATTCATCTTGGTTTTGGGGCATGATATCGAAGAAATAGATTTGGTATGTTCTGTCCGCTTCTCGTGCCTGTTTCGATTTCTATGGATATTTGGTAGTATAAATATTCTGTGATGAACGTTGTGTTTTTTTTAAATAGATCAATCGTTGGGAAAATTAATCGAATAATCAGAGATTCTGGATATTGTGGTGCAACTATTTCAATATATAATACAATTAATATAATATGGCTGTTCATTCATATTTATATTAGAAAAAGCATTTCTCACGTTGAACTGTTGGTGGTTTCCATTTGGGAATTAATCTACCTGGCTTGTCATATAAGACGACAACTTTATGTTCAAAATGGCTAGCTTGCGGGAGACCAATGGGACAAAGGACATCATTATAATGAAGAATGGAAGCGAACAAAACGTATGAATTTATACATTCGAGTTCGTGTATCCCAGTAACTTATGTGCTTTCAAGAGTCACGTGACTGTGTCGTAGGGGTGTGACTGGAATTGCCTACTATACATTTGCGAAGATGAAGAATCTTCCCGGCTGCTAGTATTCTAACATAACAGAAGAATCCCGTTGAAGTTTGCACCATGTTATCAATCAGACATCTGATTCGGGGATTTGAATCATCCAGACTATGAGGGTGTCGTCCATTTCGTGATGGTGGCCAGTATTAAATTGTGTTCCTTCATCCAATTAAAGGGAAGTAATCTTCAGCTTCATTCTTCTAGTGTTTGTTATGTTCACCCCCTGTGCTTGACACAATATCGCGCAGGCCATTTTGCAATGCGCTTATTTGTTATATAACTATCGGTTGTGATGATGAGGGAATGTGAAACGCATTATAAAAGTGCGGGAAACCGACAAAAAGCGTGCCATTTTGTTTGTCCCAAAGGTTTTTCTCAGAAATATTCATAAAACCGTAATAGAGTAATAATATTAATTGATCATAGAATGTGCATCGATTCTTAAGGAACTTTTCCCCCTTCACAATTTGTCGGTTTACACATTACTAAGAGCGGACATGTCATTTTTCGTACACTGGTTGCAGCAAACGAGGTACTGTTGCTCCTATAATAAATTCCACGTAGTGATGCCATCGGCTAGAGAACAGAACAAGAAAACGGGTGATGATAAGAGCGATAATAATGGCAGAGACGATGATGTAACAGGAGGTCGAGATGATGGAGAAATTAAATGCCGCAGTCTGATTCAGTCACACGTGAAGTCTTTGGCTGGGAATTCCACAACGTTGAGCCGGCCAAGGTAAGTGTCGAGCCATCTGTCTTTAGATTCAAACCCACTGGAAGAGTTCTAGATCCGGGTGTGTAGACATAGACTTAAGTGTATTTTGTAAGTATTAATTGTATACAATATTTCTTTTCGAAGTATCGATTAGCGAACGAAAAGAAGAAGAATGAAGTATGAATTATGTATAATATATAATAATATACTCCAAGACACATACGTACACATACGTCTTGGTTTTCTATAATGTGGTACATGTATCATGGCCTTTGCGTCATGTCTCACGATATCGCAACAGTTGGGGTTTTTTTTACTGCTACGCCTGGACATAAAATTGGTATTGGGATGTATGGTTGCCCAGACACACTCCCCTCCCCAAAGATCTTGGCTCTTTTTACTTTATATCAGAGGAGTGACAATGTCAATACGTCTGATGCAGAAGAAGATGTTGGGATGTTGGTACATGTATATTTATAGTATTATAAGACTAAGACGCTGTGTATTGTTTCTTTGGTATTGATTATTGGTGACGGTCTGCATGGAGTTTCTTGTATTTTTTTCCTCCCAGCTGTTCCACTCCTTCTGTAGACGTATTATTTGGGATGAACCTCCGAACACTTCATGTTATACAAGATAATGAATTCTAATCTTAAGCTCGATAAGGGCTTTATCTCTAGACACCCATCAAATTTTGCTTAGCCTGGTGACGTCAGACTTTTACACTCCACTCCACTCTATGTCACCATATACAAGCCAAACATAACTTACAACACAAATATACGGTATGGACGTGTCATAATAAAAGATAAAACGAAAGCGCCGGCAGCCGCCTCATCATAAATCAACGAATAAAGATTGGGCCTTAGATTATGCAGTCTGTCGGCTTTCTGGGCTGTTTTATGAATTAATATACTTGGATCTGAGTTATTATCCCTGGGCGCTATACAGCATATTAAGATTTATCTCTTGTACAGGTGTTTGTGTGTGTGCTTGTGCGTGTGTGTTTTGGGTGTGTGTGTGTGTGTGTGAAAGAGTTGCCTCTTTTTGGTAGCTCTAGATGAATGAACAGATAAAATATCACACAAACATACGCTCGGACAGCCAGATCACATGTATGTATAATAACAACAATAATAATAGAAATAACAATGATGATAATAATAATATGATTAAATTAAGTTTGGACTATGTTCACACAGAAAGGAAAGAAGATCTAGCGATCGTATCAAATTAAAATATGAATTGATAGTTGTCAATTGATCAAAAAGTAAGTATTGTGTTTTTAGGAAACATTTTCATACAGTTTAAACAAGTCACTAATAGGGTCTTGAACTAAATGTGATTTTCATTCTACTCGACACTTTATCCCATGTATACTCCCTCGTTTATATGGGGCAACACCTTCATTATAGTGTCCCAGCCGGCTGGTCGGTCGCTTGTCACGGACATCACTGCTCATCACTGGTCAGTCTTTTTGTGTAAAGTAATAATGATCTAATAGTTTTCAGGTTTGTGTCTGCCCATCGCCTTGCTGAGTCCAGTCTCGGTGCATTACGTCACACTAATGAAAACGTGCTCTCGCCTTCTTCAGTCAGGCATTTAGTCAATCAGCCAAACAGCCAATCAGCCAATCAATCAGTGTCAGTCAGTTAGTCAGTTAGTCAGTCAGTCATTACGTAAACAAAGTAGTTTATCTTTCAGCCGATTAAGATTTCGTGTTGTATTGTTTTTAAATTGTTCGCGCGAATACCATTCTTGACCGCAGTCTGGCCCAATAACAATCATGTCAGGGCATGATTATAAATGAAAACACAAGAGCAACATCTACCCCTCCACCCGCGCCTCCAACAGCACCCATACTCCCACCACCACAACTTACAACGACCACGACAATAACACCAACAGCAAAAACCCATCGCCAATTAACTCAGCGGGGAGGAAGCAGTAAATGATGTTGTGATCTTTCGTGACGTTTTTAATAGCCTCACAATAAAACCGTGCTTATCATTGCTTTTCACTCTATTTGACATCATTAATTTATCCCATCTGGCCACTATCTTCTTCGCCCTTAGTTGGTGTTTTTTATTACAAAGACTTGGCACTGCGTCGACGAGGCAATCTGGTTATTCTTCCTGGCACTTCGTCTTCGTTTGCACTAGTTCCAGCCTCTCCGATGGGCGGAACCACGCCCCCAAGCTTTGTTGGTATTTATTGGATCTGACGTGACCCCGGGGTCATGATGTGAGAGTTTATGGCTGTCTGATAACGCAGGGGTTAACTCCCTTGTCTTCGATATCATTGGGTTGCCTCCCTTGTCTACACTCTCCACTCGCATTCCTTCTGGTAGTAAACGCCTAAGTCTAGGTTTATTCGCCGTTGGGTGGGAGAGTAGTGAGTAGATCTAGATCTAGAACCTAGATACTATTCTATCTATCGTTTTGGCACCCTCCGTTAATAGGGAAATAGGGATGTACAGTCAGTCAGATAAGCTAGATCTGGGTCTAGGTATCTGGGTCGATGTCTTTATTCAAAATTTATTGTATGTCTTTGGGTTGTGTTTTTATAATAGGAGTGGAGTATTTTTTTGATGCCTGGATTAAATCAACTGCCACCTTCTCATTCTCATTTGTCAACAACGGGGTGTTGTTTTGTATTCATGGGTGTGGGTATGTATGTGTCAGAGAGAGATACAGACAGACAGACATACAGACAAAGATAGAGAGACAGATAGACAGACGGGCGGACGCACGTTCGGACAGAGAGAGAGA
>JAUEKV010125367.1:0-11927 GCA_031833985.1 Ancula gibbosa
GACACCCCTTGGAGAAAATGTCATTTCCTTGTAGGTTTTACTTTCCTTTTCCTGACTTATCAATCAGTATTCAAACCCAATATGGCCATGAGTCTTAAATGCTAACCATTTGACCATGGTACATGTACCACCAATGAGCTAGGACTTGCTGAATATTAAGTCAATCTTCCTTTTTGGCTTCCTTTATATCTCTGTCTATCTTATTTTTCATTCACAGACATATGATATACTGTCAGATTCAGAAACAAAATCCAGAGAGGGACAATATGATTTATGCTTGGATAAAGGCACTTATGATGCCATTTCGTTGAAAGATTCCTCTGATTGCAGTGATCGATTGATATACGTTCGCAATGTTCGCGAAATCCTCTGTGTTGGCGGCATTTTGCTCATCACCTCCTGCAACTGGACTCGATCAGAGTTGGAAAATGACTTTTCGAAAGGTAATATGATTTATTTACATAATAATATATCACAAATGTGATAGAATAGAGTAGTATCGTATTTCAATTTCAATATATATACTTTATTTATTCCGGAGGGGCAATTATGAACAGCACAATACATATATGTATACAGTTAATTTTCATTATATTTGTCATCATAATTTATGGGGTAATATTTATCAATACATACTAGATCGACACAAAACAATAGAACTAAAGAATTAAATCCCAAAATAATTATAATCAAATACAAATAATTTACATTTGTCAGTATCATTGTTCAAGGTATATTTTATAGATACATTTATGTTTACATAGAGCAATAGAATAATAACACTGATAAATTCAGATCCTGTATCTAGTTGGTTTCAATGCCTTCCAAACAGGAACCAGAGGGAAGAAAGCATTTAATATTAAGGGGAATTCAACCTTAACTACATATTATATTATCACTTTTGATCTTATTTAAAAGACTGATTGCAGAAGGTATAAAAAATGACAAACAATATCGATTTGTTTTACATTATGGACATCTGTACCATCTTCCTGAATTCAAGGGTTCAAACTCGCTACAGAGTATGTGTTGATCATCATTGATAAGTATCCAAGCATTCTTCCGTGTTTGATGGTCGTAAATGACTCCTAGGTCTGCGTTGTTGCTCACCTATGATCTGTGAACCTACAGACACTATTCGTTCTAGTGACTTTATTCCGTAAAGAAAGATTCCCATACCAATGATATTGATTACCAACAGATAAAAGAAAATGACATTACACTTTCTATGAAAGATTTATAAAAAAAACTTCAATAATTTTTTAGCAATGAAAAATGAATTCAGTTTCTGTAGAAAATATAGACCCTGCTGTCCTTTCCTGCAAATGACTTCAGAATTCCTATCCCAATTTAGTTTATTGTCAAAAACACTGCCTAAATATTTGTACTCCTTTACTATTTCTATTTCCACACCATGATGCTCAGCAGGAAACTGTGGGGGATCCAGGAGTGTCAAATTTTCAATCTAGATAGGACAGACTCTTGCTTCTATTTTTAAGTGTTCTGGGTCCCACCGTTTCCCCTATCTGAGGGCAGATCTTGTAGAGTTTGCTAAGAATTTCATTGTTTCATTCTTCCTGCCAGACCTTCTCAATGTATTTATGGGTCAGTGTTTCAATCACCTCTTTCCTCAACCGTATGTCACTCATGCGACTGCGATTTACTTAAAAACATATTTTAATTGAATACCCAAATTTTACATTTGCTCATAATAGGTATTACAGCGAAACAGGGGCTTGCTCCATAGGCTAGCGGTTTTCCGCTCAATTTTGAGCGCTTGCATAGCGGAGCGGACCATAGGCGAGTGCTTTTTTGCTTGAAAATGGCGGCGCGTCCTAGATACGAGATCGCACCTAACAACAGATTGCACTGCTCTTTTCTGACATTGTTTTCTTCACATTCACAGACATTGTTGTTCATTTTCATTACAAAATATATGTTTTAGATGCATAATTGCAACTATACGTCGCTATAGACCCGCACTACATATCAAATGTGTCTTTTTAAACGTAAATAAAATTACCAGCAGACGACCAAGATCCGAAATGGATCTCCGAGGCCTAAATTCTAGATCTAGAATCTAGATATAAGGTATAAAACTAAATCTGAAGAGGTCTGCTTGCATTTGAGATGTAATTTTGACATACAATGTACATGTATTGTATGTTTTAGCAGTCTTAGTTAAGTGAAATTCTATTTAATTACATGTTATATATGTACAAATATACTGATTTATTTGGGTAAGTTTGTATCAATGATCAATGAGCTTCATTGTCTCTAGACCTAGGAGGCCGCCATCTTGCCATATATTGGACCGGAAGTTTGATGACGTCAAAAGCTAGCGGAAAACCGCTAGCCTATGGAACAAACCTCTGATCTCCAGAAACTTTTCAACAAAGTTGACACATTTATTAAAGTACATGTATTTGAGTTTCTAATAGAAATTAACCTGTTCGAGAAAATCTAGTTTTTCTCACCATACTGCGATTGAACATTTTATAACCTACATGTATATCCTATATTTTTACATGTTGTTTTATTTTAATGCACTCAGAATTGTTGTTAATTGACAGTCTGAATGTTTGTGGCTGATTAAATCGAAAGATTACAGCAACTGACTCCGGATCTCTCCATTTCAGGACTGCAGACCAGACCTGTTGTCTGATCTCACGAGTGTATGGGGGACATTATTATTGGGGAATTTTAACTTAATACATGTAGCTCATCTAACTCAAATGTACCGTTTTTTTTTTTTATCCCTCAGATTTTGATGTCGTTGGTGAAATACCTGCCCCAAGTTTTACCTTTGGTGGAGTGTCAGGACAGAGTGTTACAACTTTGATAATGAAACGGAAAGACAAATCTAGATGATAGATCTAATTGATAATACATTACTATTGTTTGTTAACAAAGACAACAGTGGGTGTCATTGTCTATCAAAAATCAATGCTGCATGCTTCATCTACCTGAGCACGTTAGAGAAATTTCATTGGTTCATTGTATCATCGACAGGGATGGTCATTGATTACAAATTCATGAAGATACCGCCCATTGCAAGACTAACTTATCCCTCGTTTTTCTACACAAACCATAAGCTTGAATAAACTAGGTTTATTCACGATAGTATGATTGACAGAAGAAACTGGTGGCTTTAGATTCGATAATTATGATCATGCCCTTTGTGCGCAGGCGTTTTGAGTGGGTGTTAATACGTGTTAATACAAAAAATAATACAATGCACCTTTTTACATTTAAAGTGAATCGATGCATCTCGTTTCTTGCATATTACAGGGTACTATTACATGTGGCGACGACATCTTTCAATTTTTTAAGGCTCATATCTACATCACCTTCAAACGTGAGGTAAAACTAAAACTACACATGTACGTGTCTCTTTCGCTATCCATCTAACAAAACAGTTGTCCATGTTCTGTACATGTATTATAATTTACTTAGTTTAGAAATTCGAATTTCTTCTCCCAATGTTTTGAGTCGACAGTGTCGAATAGGTGTGGAATCGTCCTTAGTGGTAGTACGAATAGGGCCAGTCTTTGGCAAATGAGCATAGAGAGTAGAATCGGTGGTGTAACTGTAACAGCGCTTTGGACTTCGGATCGGGAGACTGGGGTTCGAGCCTGGCCTTTACCACCCCGGCGTTATGCCCTTAGGAAAGGCATCAATGGCATCAATATCTCACACTAAAATACCACCCCGGCGTTATGCCCTTAAGAAAGGCATCAATATCTCACACTTCACTAAGGTGTGAATTAGTACAGGTTTAGAACCACTGCACTGTGGCGACCAACAATGACTTGGTATTGATTAGTACATGAAACTAAATGTACATGTATTTATTGTGTTTATACATGTATATGTAATATTGTAATTTTGTATTGTGCACTGCAATGAATATCATCATGTAGGCCATTGTAACACAAATTCCCCATGTCGACAAAATAAAGATTTATAAAAAGATTCAAACATTGTTTATGGTTCTTTATTGAGATTTATTAATTAACCTTATTTTAATTTTTTGATTTTCCTCCTGCTAGATACATGTACATGTATTATTTTAACAATATAAACAAGGTGTATACAGTGGAACCTCTGATTGAATAAGGACCACCCAATTTGCAAAGCCAAAGTCGTCTTTAGTGGGAGGTCATCTTTATATAGGCTCATATATATAGTAAACCGTCAAAGAAAAATCGATCTTTATTCTGAGGGATGCTATTGGGAGTAATGGGAGGTTGCAATATATTATCATTACTACATGTATGTCTATAAATAAGAAGGGTCATGAAACTTGAAAATTACGTCACTTTGGTTCCACTGGACTAGCAGACTGGCAAGCTTATCACTTGGATTTCCAAATTAATGCCATGTCACGAAATTACCGAATGGTTGACCGAGTGAGTGACTAAATGAGTCGTGGCCTTTGCATCATTTCTGACGATATTGTAACAGTTTATTACTGCTATATCAGGGCATATTGGTATCAGGGATGTAATGTTGCCCAGCCACACCACCCCCCAAGATCTTGGTTCTTTCTACTTTTAAGTACGAAAGAATGGCGTCAGCATTCGTATATTCCAAAACTTATTTCTTGTCACCAATGTCCAACTGGTAGTGGCAGTCTGAGTGATTTAGTGAGTGTGAGGGTGTTTGTCCTTACAATTGAATGTCCTATCAGGTCTACTACAACTCTTCTGCCAATCCCTTTACCGAACTCGATGCTAATAGGCCGCCCAAGAGAGATCCATGATTTCATGAATCATTAATGAGTTCGAAGCTTTAGTTTTGTAGACTTCATCACAGACATTTCAAATTAGGCTGAGAACGCTGATGTAGACCGTGTGAGTCGTAGATGGAAGGAATGTGGCAGAAGACTAATCTAGGCTTCCATTGATCTCCCATTTATTAATGCATCTTTTTATTTGGTTATTATATATACATGTACATGTATTCTTTTTTTTTAAATTGGTGCTATAGGATTTTTTCTTTAATTTTTTAAGTAGGAGTTGAACATCAAAGTTTTTCTAAGACAAGTGAACTGCATGCAGAGGGCGAGCAGCGCTTCTAATATCAGTATTATCACGCGCAGTAGACTGGATTGTAGTGAATCAAATAATGCACCCTTTTCAGTGTAGGCCTACTATATTTCATTATTTGTAACGTAATGAATGCAGATAAACTAAACAGGTTGATCATAGTTCATACATCACGTTGAGTGAAACAAAACAAAAACAACAGCGTCATCATTCTTTTGATTCTAGTACATAATGTACATGTAACTAACTCTATTCACGAAAAGAATCCCAGCAACATCAGCCCAATTGGCGTTCCAACATTCGATGACGATGGTACTAAACACTAGTAAATAACATGTTCAAAACATGCTAATAATCTGCAGCATAGTCTAGAGGCTAAGGTGTCGGCCTCTGAAACTGAAACCAAACGTTGTGGGAGTGGGATGACCCTCGGATGGTGCAGTTTTTTTTCCAGGACTATTCACGCCCCTAGGAAGTAGGATCTGACACCTAGTCCTCTTGGATAAGGACAAAAAACTTATAGGTCCTGTGTGTACGTTAAAAAAGATCCCTTGGTGGTAATCGAAAAGAGTAGGCCGATCAAGCTGCCTCTCGGGCAAAATTCAAAATTTCCTACAATGGGAAGTGTGACTTGGCAACCATATATTCCTGATACCAATAATTATGCCTAGGCGTAGCACTAGAGTACTACATGTAGTAGCAGCAGTCAAGATTATTCTGTTGTATAAATTTGATTTAAAAGCCCAGTGGGATTCTACAACGTAACTATACAGATACTCCCCACCTTGGCAGTTACGACAACTCCAGTGAGTCCAACTAACCGTATAAATAGCAATAGACGACATGCCTACTTTTATAATTATAATCAATTATCATTAATAATACATGTACATGTAGAAGACTATCTTTTACATAGTTTTAATAAGAAGGAAAATCTCATCCAAGATCCGGAGCGAAAAGCTAACAGTAACATGCTTAATGAACAGGTCCGTATCTCTGACGTCCATATTCATTTTATGTAAAATTAAAATGCTGGAACATGTGATTTGCAGCAACATTATGAACACATGTATTTGTATGATCAGAATGTTGACCACCATCATGTATTAACACTACTAACAGACGTTCAACATGGCTTCCATAAATATCGCTCATGTGAAATCACAACTCATTTACCATTTGTGCTGACTTTGCAAATACATGTACATGTACCATCATAATATGATCAATAAAGGAAGTCAAAACAGATGCCATCCTCTTGGATTTCAGCAAGGCTGACAAACTTAAAGGGCACTCTAGGAGATCTCAGTAACTAATTTTCCGAGAGTTCACCACATGAGCCTCTTAAAAAAGCTTGCCCACTAGGAATATCAGGAAATATTACGCCTGGATAACAATAACAACATCCTTTTTGTCAAAATGCTTACAAAAGGTATACATATATAATTATATTGTCACCATAAATACATGTACTGTAGTTGGATTCTAAATAAACTCAACGAAATGCGATGAAGTTGATGTGAATCGATGTATGTGTATATTCGATTTCATGCCGTCCTACTTCTACTCTAGATATTTGCAAAATGACTAGTTCTTGTTTTGATACTGCGGTAGCGTTTGTTATGTTAATGTTAGAGTAAAGGGCAGAAGTTCAAATAATTTGTGTGTCGGATAGTCCTTTATCTTCGATGATGATACATTTTGCCTTGTTTATGGATCTTGTTTCGATGGAAGGCTGTCTTCAACTTCAACTATTTTTTCACAAGTTCCTATTAAATATTATTTTCTCCAATTTTCGTTTTTATCTTTTGTCTAAATTTCCATACCAAATTGTAATCGAAAAGGAGATTACTGATTCGAGAATCGATGGTTGCTCTGTAGAAACTTTGGATGACATTATAAATTTCTTCAGTTGACCAGGATAAGTATTTTACATGCCCTTCTTTGCCAGTTCGTCAATGTTCTTTCCCCCACTTTAAGTAGTTTTCAATTATGGATCCCAAAAAACAATTTCAACTTGGAGTCTGAGTCATAGATGATGATGGGCCTAGGGCCTGGTATTTTTAGAGATGTTTTCTGAAATTGATTACCAGTTCTTTGGTTTTGGAGGCATTGAGTCTAATGTTGTCATTGCAGCTCCTTGAAATTAATCTGTCTATCTCAGCGCGATATTCATCCTAATTCTCCCAGTGGATCAGGGATAATGTTGTTGTTTAAGGTTGTGGAAATAACTGGCTTTGGAAAGCAAATAGGTTCATGCTTCATGTAAACATACCCAAACATTATCATAGAAAGGGAAGTGGGGGGTCTGACGTACGTGGCCCATAAATATTTATGAAATTTATTACATGTATTATTTAAAAAAATATATTATTAGATCAATTGTATCAATGATTTCTAAAATTACATGTAATGTAAAACCTGTCACGCTTAGACTCCCCATAATATCATCCCTTTCATGCCTAGCAATCATTAATTTGTCATTATTGCCAATAAATCTCTTCAGTCAATTTTATTTTAAACATAATTGACATATGTTTCCTCATTTAAATTTTTGAGTTCTTTTGCAATATTCAGAGAGAGAAAATAATTTTAATTAAATTGTTTAGTAATTAATTTAGATCTAGGTTGATAAAATGTAAACATAGACTCATACATGGAGTGAAAAAAATAACTTGCACCATTAAATCATAACAAATTGTTGAAAATTTTATTAAATTATTATGAGCTACGGTACATGTAATCATTTTTCAATGTTCAATACACAAAACTATAATCATTTTTGCTTTGGTATGAGAACCATTGCAAACAAAATTTTGCCGACAAAATATCATATAACATCACACAATGTTTAAGCTCTAAAACTAAAACTAAGATTTGATGACTCCAGCTTCTTTTCCAAGGGCATTCATCTCCACTGAAATTGAAAAACAAAAGGTTATTATCAATTTATATAATATAAGAATAGCAATTAAAAATGCATGTTAAAATATCATAGACACAAACAACGCTTGACACTAGTTAAATCAAAATGGTCGGCCACGGTCATTTTACAGGTTATAATGAGTTATAGTTATAGTGAAGAATACTTCATGTAATTTATACCTCATGCTCCAGTCATCAGTCACAAGCACAGACTTACGAAGACAGGGGGGTGTAAATAAAGTACCATTTTCAGTTCATAAACTTTAAACATGCTTGTTCATGTAGAGGTCTTCGTAGAATGGTGCAGATATAGATCTACATTGGCAACATGAGCAATCTAGAACCAATATTATAGGTTAGACTAGAGCTACCGGTCGGCGTAGCATAATTATTGTCAAAAGTATTGTGCGATGACGGGCACGGACAGTAGCGCTACACTACCAGTGCATACTAGATACCTAGTATTTATAGTAAGATTGCCTGGGTGCTACACATTCTAATCTAGAACTAGTTAGATCTATGACGATAGTGCTACATTGGCAGTGTAATAAAGAACGCAACATTATGAAAAGTAGATCTACATTTCGTACAAATGTTTTAACGAAGACACCCCACAACATTGTAAAAAGTAGATCTACTACATTACGTACAAATATTTAAATTTAATAAATAATGCATACATCGCGCATTTTGCCAGAGGGACTCACGATAGACTCAAAGTTAAGTTGAGGACTCCATACTGAGTAGAAGAAGAGTTTGGAAGATTGAGGAAACAGCAGAAAATGAAGGGGGGGGGGGAATTTAAAAAAAATTATTTTTTTTAAATCGGAAGATCAAGGAAACAGCGGAAAAGGAGGAAATTCCTCCTCTAACTCCAAAATCGCGGATTTCCGCGGAAGACCATCAGCAATGATTAAAGGTTAGACAAGAGCTACCGGTCGGCGTAGCATAATTATTGTCAAAAGTATTGTGCGAAGACGGGCAATGACGTGTTTCCGATAGTCCTACAGTACTTCATTTTGTGTTATTTTAGTCATGTACTCTCTCCATCCCTCTTTCTTCAATCGGCTACGAGTACGGGATTTCATTGGTAGGAGACCAAGCGTTTTAAAATTCATTTGACCTGAAATCTCATCTGACTGTCGATTTGAAGTTGCCAGTTACCACCATATCGATGTCGCTATAGAGGGTCTTTACTAAAATGTATGACGTTATAGTGAGTTTTTTATTACTAATGACATGATATATAGGGGAAAATTCGGGACTTGGACACCATGTCGCTATAGCAGATCTCGTTATAGTTATAGCGAGGCTGCACTGTATATATGTTAAATATTGACTATTATTGACTGATGGAGGATATTCCGAAATATTATTCATGTACAGTCCCTTTTGTTGAGAGCTAAATTTATTAAACTGTTTGATTCTTTACTAATTGCTATTGCCATGTGATGGTTCATTGGATCAGACAGCAAAACGTTGAAAAAGAAAATCAATCAATCTGCAATCAGACACTCTTGATAATCACTGAAACTAATTAATGATTGCCCCCAAGCTAGATTTAAAGAGTCCATGTGCTCAAACTAGTGCACACATAGTAGAATCAAGAGCTGAAAATGACAAATGTATAAATAGCATATATCCCACAAGAGAAACAAAACGACAAGAGAAAATTATCATTTCCCATTAGAATCAATGACGAAGTTCCTTTCTAAGTAAAATATTAAAAAATTGTCTCACTTTTTTCATTTGCTAATCTTTCTATTTCTTTTTTCTCTGCATGTTTCCTCCTGATCTCAGTTTCATGTTTCTGTATATCAATTTCTCTTGAAGCAAGATACTCTGTAAAAATATGATACATTAAATTGGTAATGATCTGTGGGTTTACTACGTGGACAAAAAGAGCATTGATTATACATGTAATAATATATATGATAAAGTTTATTAATCATTCAAAGGAAATTTACGTTGGATTAAATAAATAAATGCCACGATAAATGTTCAATGAATGTTTTTGAGAATGAGATTCACTATTTACTTATTTGTCCCGAATATAAGGAAATTAGAAGGGGTTTAACCTATTACTGTATTACAAAATCACCCATCACCAGATACTATCTCATTGTTAGAACTTTTCATAATTCATGTGTGAGAATCATTCAATATTTGATAAAATCATTAAGTACATCAAAGATACAAAAATAACTGAAGAAAAGATTTTGAGAGCAAACTAAATATGCAAAACAATTTAATTCGTATTTGCTCTGCACCTGGCTCACATCATCTCTCTCCCTTCCTTCGCAACATTGATAATTATATTTATTATCATTATGATTTGTTGACATGCAATACGCTATATATATGTATTCATATTATTATTATGTACGGGTAGGATATAGGTGTGTGATGATATATAATATGTATGCTGATATATTTGGACATCTAAGTGTTGTACATGTACATTATTAATTATTACATCATTTATGTCCATGTAGATAATATGTATGTATGTACGCAATAAATTTGTATGTATGTATGTACATGTGTGCTATGTAGGTAGGAATGCGGGTAATTATGTGCGTACACTATGTATGTAAGTGGGTAGATCTATGTATGTGTGTAGGTAAGTGGGTATGTCTCATAATTATTCTATTAATGATGTTATGAATATAATATTATAGATTCCAATTCCTTTATATAATACGTAATATAATGCATACTTATCGATCTGTCCCGTAAAATATCACAAGTCATGATATAATGGAAGTTTCACGATAATTATGTATAATACCTGTTTATATTATAATTTGGGATTTGGGCCAATATGGCCTCATATACTGAATAAAAGCATTTGAATTGAATTGAAAGTAGTGTAGGCCGTACGGGCGAAACAAAACGAGAAAGAAAAAATATCTGCATGACGACTGATGAAGCGGGGAAGAGAGAGAAAAAAAGGGGGGGGGGGGATGAATAGGGTGCAGGTGCAACACTTCGTCTAGGCTAGGCTTGGTGTTTGAGGACATTCTACCGACTGATAGGATAGAGGCCGGATGAGACGGAAATATAAGGCCGAATCCATCTCACAACAAGAGTGTTACTACTGTGAGTGTGATACAAGAGGGGTAGTGATAGTCATGATAACCAAAAAGACACTTTATAGTTACATTAACTTACATGTATCATTCTCCAAAGTATCATTTCTATACAATATCATATACTCCATAAGACACCTTAGAAGTCTATATTTGCCTCACGCCGTCCAATTCTTTCACGTAGAATTAAATAGCATTATTTATCGGCAAAAGAATACACAAACATAATACTTAACCCCCTAGGTTTGCTGAGGGCCTACTTACCCAGATTGGGACTCGGTTCTAGGACTAGACTTGCTAGGACATGAGGGTTTGCTTTCCCAGATTTGGACTCTCTTTACTTTTTACTTCCGGGTTTGGAATTGGGTTTGGACTCGGAAAGTCTCTTGAGGGTTTGGATTTACCAAGTCCAAATCTATTGGAATTGCCCAGGCCTAGCCTAATAATAATGCTTGGAATATTCAGAATAGAGAAACATTAATACTTACTGAATCTGTTGTAGCCATAAGCAGTTCCCGCCAAGAGAGCAGACCACCTTGCAAACTATAAGAGAAAAAAATATCAGCAAAATAAAATGAAATTTATAATCACTTCACTGCAATTTAATTCTAAAGACGATAATTATTAAGAAGTCCTATTTGAAATGACGGTTGATGAAACAAAAAGAAAGGTCAGCTATCGAGGATTATCATTGCCATTGCTATTTAGGCCTAAATAAGATTTAAGATTCTATATATATTTACAATTGATACATCAGGAAATTATATTGTGCATCACAGTACTTACTTGTCGTAAGATTATAATATGTCATATGTATTATTATAAGTTCATATTTAATAAATTCATATATTATTATACA
>JAUEKV010126473.1:0-11917 GCA_031833985.1 Ancula gibbosa
ACCATCCCAGCGTTATGCCCTTGTGAAAGACATTTTACACCACCCCACACTTCACCCAGGTGCCAAGTGGGTACCAGCACTGCTGGGAAAGTAAACCTACGAAAAACTGGCTTCTTATCCATGGGCTGATCATTTATCACTCGTTCCGCTTAGCGCCTTAGAAACTGGGGATAAGCGCCAGCTCTATGGGCCTCATGGCCTATAAGGAATTACTTCTTCATCTTTTTTTTTTAACCATTAGGTTTACCAAATTATATGGGAGTGTTCAAACAGAGAGCAGTGCGCGACTACGATTGGCAGAGGAGTTGATCGAAGAATCACTATGCGTAGCGGGGCATGATTTTGTAAGGCGTGGTCAAGCACCTCACTTCCGTCGATCAGGACTATTCAAAGTGTGACGGGAGCTAAGCGAAGGCAGACTGAAAGCGACAGGATTTGAGAGCAGCAAGCAGTGACAAAGGCTTATTCGTCAGGTTAGTATAGTCATTTTTTGCTTGTTGTTACGGCAGTTGTTGTCTTAGTAATATAAATAGTCGTCGAAGTCGTTGTTGCTGTTGTTGCTGTTGTTGTTTTAGTTGAATATAAGCATTATTAAGAGGATGAAATATGATGATGATAATGAAGATGAGTAATATATAACAACAATATTAATAATGTTCAGTAAAGCAATATGAGTAACTCGCGAAGGTTGGGAAAACCAAATTAATACATTTTTTGCGCAATGTTAAAGCAATTCAAATCAATTCAATTTCAATTCAATATTCTTTATTTATCCCCGAGGGGAAATTATGAAAAGCACAAAACTTTTATACAGTTATACAGTAGTAGTTTTAATAAGTCATCATTATTCATGGGATATTATTTATCAATACATAATTCGATCGACACAAAACAATATAACAATTGCTAAAGAATTAGATCCCAAAATATAATCAAATACAAATAATAATTTTATATTTGTCAGTATCATTATTAAAGGGATATTTTATAGATACATATATATTTACAAAGAGCAATAGAATAATAACGCTGGTCAATTTAGATCCTGTATCTGCTTTCAATGCATTCCGAACATAAACGAGGGGGGGAAAACATAATATTAAGGGGAATTGAACCTTAATCATTATCACTTTTAATGTTCTTTATAAAACGGATTGCAGACGGTTTAAATGACAAACTTTATCGATGTGTAATAAATGTGTATTACATTTGGGGCATCTGTACCGTCTACCTGAATTTCAGAGTTCAAACTCCGTATAGAGAATAATTATAATGTGCTGATCATCATTGTATCCAAGCCTTCTTCGGGATTTGATGGTCGTAAAAGTATCCTAAGCTGCGTCGCAGCTCACCCATGATCTTTGAACCAACAGACACTATAATAATACTATTACGTTCCAGTGACGTTTTATTCCGTAAAGAAAGATTCCGATACCAACAGATAAATGGAAATGACATTACGCTTCCTATGAAATAGTTATAAAATAACTTCAATAATGTTTCATCAACGAAAAATGAATTCAGTTTCCTGCAAATGACTTCAGAATTCCTATTCCAATTTAGTTAATTATCAAAAACACTGCCTAAATAATGAGTACTCTTTACTTTCTATGTTCACATCATGAACAATAATATTATTGTGCGGTCAGAATTATCTATTTGTCTTCTAAAATCGAATACCATTTCTTTAGTCATATTTACATTTAATTCAAGAAATGAATCATCACACCAAGTGACAAATGCATGTAAGGTTATATCCAGTCATGAGAGACAAAAGAGCTCTACCGTCGGCAAATTTGACCCAAGAAACTATCAACAGCTGATAACGCATAATTATAACAGAGCTGAGAAAATGTATGTTATACGCATTCACACCTCGATGAACGGACTATAGACATAGATCTAGTCCTAGCTGCACGTTTGGTGCATCTGCCTGATCAAGAATCTGACAGTACTCTCTCACCCACACAAACAAACTGGAAAGTGGAAATCGAAAACTGAGATTACACGGAAGCCGAAGGTCCTAACTCAAATACGAAACTAATAATTAAATGTCGTCGATGGAGCTCATCTTTGATGAATAATTATCATACAAATTATAGAATCCAAAGAATTAGAATGTTATAAAAAACGACGACGCATCAATACGCCATTTTATTGGCGTACCATCGGCTTTCGTTTATGACATGAGGCTACCTTCCTCGGCGGGAAGTCCTTTTCGAAATGTTTTCATTGGTCAATCGTTGACCGCCATGCCACCGGTGCTTACAATTACATACATCTCTATGTATATCCTTGAGCTGAAATGGCGTTCAAGATTTTGATTTAGGATTCAGATATAAGAGTAAAGTAAAAGAAAAAGTAAATTCCTTTAAGGCCATGAGGCCCATAGAACTGGCGCAAAGCGGAACGAGTGATCAATGTACACCCCCATAGAGAAGACGCCAGTCTCTTGCAGGTTTTACTTTCCCAACAGTATTGGTGCTGCTACCCACTTGGTTCTTGGGTGAATTGAAGAAAAAAACGTGTTTTTCCAAAGACATTACAAAAATCCGGGTGTCAACAGTATTCGGATCCACGACCATTAAAATTTGATCATGCGTCCAAAGCGGTAAGCACTCGATCAATGTGCCACCCGACATCATACTGGCCGGAAAAAGCAATGTATTTACAGTATTATTACGTATGTACCCGCAAAGCAACGCACCCTATCCAACAGGCATATCCGGAGGCATAGGGAGATCTGTATCTGTATCTGTATGATTACGTCGACAAATCCCTAATACAAGGGTATCACGTCAACTTGAAGTCTAGTCTGACCCTGTAGCGCTTTTCTAAATGCGTCGACATTGGGCGCATTTACGATGTCGGGGCTCGACGTATTCCATTCCGGAATTGTTCTTTGGGAGATGCAATATTGGGGCAGTAAATTCAGCGCCTTTGAATGCCATCATTGACAGGTGTGACTTGCCCACGTGTCGTCTCTCTATCTTTATGTCCTGTAGATAACGATTGCCAATGTATGTCGTTTATGCTTATTTCCACAATCAGTATTTATTACTCACTGTCAATAGTTAATTTTTAAAGATGTTTTTATAGTGAGGAGAATGATGTTTGCATGATGTGTACATCCACCGCTCAAGACATCTCGAACTTTTAGACTCTAATAACTGCCTCCTGGAATAGGACCACTGAAATATTATGATCTATGAAACGTATCTAATATCTCTTGGCTCATCTTTACGTTGTTAGGTAACACATGACCTTGAGCCGTTCAGAAGGATAATGGATACACAAATAAAAGAAATCACGCTACCTAGGAAAATCCCAGAGAGAGGGCCACGCATTATATTTATTACTATATTATATTCTTTATAGTGAGTACTACTCAGATTCGTGAACTCGTCTTCGTTGCTATGATACATAGTTGTCCATGTCCTTCAAGGTCATGGGGCCCATAAAGCTGGTTCTTATCCCCAGTTTATGTAGCGCGAAGTGTAACTCGTGATCAATGAAGAACCCCTGGAGAAGACGCCAGTTTATCTCAGATTTTACTTTCCTATCATTATTGGAGCTGGTATCCACATGGCACCAGGATGAAGTTAGGAAAACAGCGTTAAGTACCTTCCCAAAATGGCACAACACAGAACCGGCGAGTGTCATCAGGAATTGAACTCACGACCATTTTGATTATGAGATCAAAGTGCTAAGGTCCTGTGCAAAACAGTACTGCAGAGCATGGTGGAAGGGCAACGGAAGAGAGGGTGCCAAAAGAAGATGTGGCTTTCCAACGTTAAAGAATGGACTGGAATTATGCTGCCAGATCTCCTGTAGAAGGCCTACGAAAGATTGTGACTTCTGCATACCACATTCCCCTCCCCTGTTGCCGGAATGACCATCCGGTCATGGGATACTGAGTGAGTAGGTTGGTGAGTTAAGATATGCCTAGCTGTTTCATGCTGCTTTGTTATGCTTGTTGTATCTAATATTGATTTGTTGTTAGTATAAATATCATTATTTCTATTGTCTGACATATGAATCGTCTGCCTGATGCTTAAATCTATCCATATTTTGTCAACTGTATTCATTCTTTCCATTTTAGCTTCCTTAGAAAAGTTGAGGGAGATCAACATCAACAGATCGCATTGTTGACCATGAAGCTATCTCGGCTTCTAACGGTTATCTTTCTCCTTTCCATCTCGTCAAGAGTTGCAATGTCTCTGCCACAATCAATTTCGCTATTGATGTCGTCACCGCCGTTACCATCAGCACCGATTATACCCAGTCAGATATCTCCAAATCAGAAACACAAATCTTCATTTTCATCAAATGGGTTGTTTCCCGTTCCCATATCGTTAGATCTGAGGACCGCATCCCCGATACCTTCAGATACGATCTCGCCAACACTGATAGCTAATAGTCCAATTTCGCCAACACCGATATCTGATGGTCCAATTTCGTCAATTTCGATAGCTGATGGTCCAATATCGTCAACATCGATAGCTGATGGACCAATTTCGACAACGCCGATAGCTGATGGACCAATTTCTTCAACACCGATATCTGATGGTCCAATTTCGACAACGCCGATAGCTGATGGTCCAATTTCGACAACGCCGATAGCTGATGGTCCAATTTTGTCAACGCCGATAGCTGATGGACCAATTTTGTCAACACCGATATCTGATGGTCCAATTTCGACAACGCCGATAGCTAATGGTCCAATTGTGTCAACGCCGATAGCTGATGGACCAATTTTGTCAACGCCGATAGCTGATGGTCCAATTTCGTTGACCCAAATGAGTCCAGGTATGATTTCGTCAACCCCGATATACAAAGATAAAATTTCGCCCACCCAAATACCTTCAGATCTGATTTCATCGACCCCGAAAATGGAAGGTACCCTTTCAGATATGAAATCTTTACCCCAGATAACTTTAGATCTGCCATCTCCAGTCCTAACTATCTTCGATCAGATGTCTTCACCCCCGATAAATTCATTCACTTTACCGTCAGATCTTACACATTATCCACTCACATCTTCTGTCAAGACAACTAGTGTATCAGAATCAAGATCTGAAATTCCCGTTTTTTCCTTGCCTACGAATGCACCAGGGGGCGTCATTAAACTGCCATTGACTCTTGCCACACCACCTCCACCGAAAAACGACATAACGCGAGACCTGGAGACAAAATTTGACTATGATATACTCAACGACTTAGAAATGCCCGGGACTTCTTTGACAGAAAGGATTATTGCATTTGAAGGAATGTTATGTGACAACACGTGTGGGTCAAAATATCCCATGTCATCTTACAAGGAATATGAGCCACCGATACATTGCCCGGTGTGTCAGTGCGACGCAAAATGCGTTCAATATAATGATTGCTGTCCCGATGTGTATCTTCTGAAGAACATCACCCAAGAAACGGTCTCCGAGTGCTCTTTATTGGTACCCACTGACTCCGGAAATGTGAGCAGTTCCCTCTTATCCACGCTCATAAATAAATGTCCCACTGACAATCGTGTTCCAATTGAGACCGCGAGAAATTCTCAGCGATTGAAATGTGAAAAAGCGGACTTTTCGATGCCAAGCCAGGCTCTTCCTGTTTCTGACGTGTCAACAAACATGTCGTACAAGAACCTTTATTGTGCAACATGTAACAAGGTCAACACCGTCGACATCCATCAGTGGAAGTTCAATATCTCGTGCGAAACTTCTTTTCCGCCACGGAATTCTTTCCGTAACAACATAGAATATTATCAGAAGATGAGAGAAGATGGAAGATGTTCGATCCGTTACAACCCCGTCGACAAGAGAAGATATCAAAGAATGTGCCGTAAACCAACTCAACGAATCATTAAGATATGCAACGAGAACAATAGTGGTTTTCCATACAATTACCATCCAGATGTAGAAAGAGCTTGTCAAATGTATAATTCACTTTTCCTGAACAAATACAAGAATGTGTTTTGCTACCTGTGTAACGTGAAGCGTAACTGGACTATCAGTCAGCTGATTAAAAATGTAAGAAGCATGTACACGTCTCCTAGTCATGTGGGAAGATTGAGTTTCAGAGCTCTGGTCGATTTCAAAATTGATATGGACGAGAGTAATGAAAATACAGGCAGCCAGGAAGACTATGATACCCTCGAAGCGCAGTGTTCGTCAACTCAGTTTTTCGACAACCTTACATGTTCTTGTCGAGATATCCGGTGTCATGATTGGCGAAACTATGAAAATAACACTTGCAAGGGCCAGCCGCAAAAGCTGAATGAAGATATGCTTGTGGGATATCGGATTTGCCTTAAAGTCGACATCACTTTCGAGAATCCACCGCTGTTCAAAACAGTCGAGGCACTTGTCAAGACGGCGTTCCCGAAGTTCATACCGTCGTATCAATCGAGGGTGGCAGTTTCGAAGTGGTGCCCATGGGACACTAGAGCAGTCTTGCATATGGAAATCTTGGAAACCGACGATGGAATGGGTGACTTCGAAAACACGTATAACGAAGAAGGGAGCAAGCTTTGTAGTTTCATTCAAGAGCAGTTAGTTTTTATGAATGAGTCGGAAAAGCATTCGCTGAAGTCGTGTGCCTTTGATGTAGTAACAGCCACAGAATGTCCATCATCATACGCGACAATACCTTGTGCATATCAAGCGATGAATAAAGTGTGGAACGTTGAAGTTTATAATCGTAACCGAAAGTTTATTTATAGAGGAGCGATATTTATACCTTATCGGGGGTTAGACCAATGCCCCTTTGTGGATATCTCCGATGACGAATTTCAGGAAACTGAGTTTACGCTGATTCACCAGGCGTCTTTACATCATATTGAGAAGATGAAAGTAGAATTCTCCAGATATAGCACGTTTAGCAGAATTTGTCTTAACGATTATTTGAGATGGAGTAGGATCGACACACCTCAATGCGGAAGTAATAGAGAACAGGTTGATTTATCATCATTTGACGATTGGACGATAGGCGGACTCATTTCCATAATTACTTCCTGTATATCTCTCTTTTTCTTGTTTTTAACATTCCTCACGTATGTACTGTTTGATCAAATTAGAACCAGGAGTTGTGTGAATCTAATGATGCTTACAGTGTTATTGTTTATTGCCCAGGCTTTATACGAATTCACCATTGAACAATTCGAATACAGATCTCTTTGTCGCTTTTTTGGCGTTTCAATTCATTACTTTTGGCTGGCCTCCATTTTCTCAATGAGTGCTTGTACAATTGAAAGGTTTATCAAACTAACCTATCCTTTAGAAACTTTATATTTTTTCCGCCCCTCCTCCAATACACCAGTTATCATTGCAACTCTGTACACTTTCTTGTGTCCTCTTTTGATAGTTGCTTGCAACATAGCGGTCAATGTAGCGATGAAGAATGAGTTTGGATACGGAAGTTTTCAAATTTGCTACATCAACGGAAGATACTCTCGTATCTTCTCCTTTGTCGTGCCAATGTGCGCAGTTCTCTTCATAAATGCAGTACTCCTTATCATCACCATCATCAAGTTGCGACGTAAGCAAGATCTAGCGGAAATCAAGACAAAGAGGATTTCGGGCTCCAGGATCGGCCTAGTGGCTTGCGTCCGTTTGTCAATCGTCACTGGTGGCACCTGGCTTGTATCCCTTCTCTACGAAGTAATTCCCATAGATGCAATGGGGTACGTGTTCACGGCTTTTCTGGGTCTACAGGGAGTGATCTTTTTCTTCAGTCTCATGGGAAATGCTAGGATTCTGGAACTGTACCTGAATTTCCTGAAAACGGGAAAGCGATTTGTATCTTCCTCGGTTGGAACAACAGGGATAACAGATTTAAAAAGAGGAAATACAAGCGACCGAGTGATTGATGAAAGACACACTGCAAGTACGTCTATCGTTAGATCCATGGACGCGGCAAACATATCATCACAGTTAGACTGATACATTGTACTCATATACATCAGATGGGACTATCTGGCAAATGATACCTGACTGTTTGGCAACCGCCATGCGGGGTTATGACTGAGACGTTGAACTCAAAATCAATTTAAAATGACATATCTTTCAGCGTCACTATTCTTAACTCATTGGAGCTTCTTAAGCTTTTCAAATCTTAATTTCAAACATCCTTAATTTACATTTCATTTACATGATGTTTTTACTATTAAGTGTGTGCATTGTACTATTAACTTTATGTAATGCTATAAAATATACTTACTGTTAACGTAGTTTAATGGTTATAAAATTCACCCACTATTAACTTTGTGTAATGCCTCTACATACACCCACCATTAACTTTGTGCAATGCCTTTACGTACACTCGATATTAACTTTGTGTAATGCCGATACATACACTCAATATTAACTTTGTGTAACGCCTTTACATACACTCCAACACATACACTCAATATTAACTGTGTGTAACGCCAACACATACACTCAATATTAACTGTGTGTAACGCCAACACATACACTCAATATTAACTGTGTGTAATGCATTTATATACGCCCACTATTAACTGTGTGTAATGCCTATAAAAAACTCACTATTAACTGTGTGTAATGCCTGTAAAATACACCCATTATTAACTTTGTGTAATGCCTTTACATACACTCACTATTAACTGTGTGTAATGCCAACACATACACTCAATATTAACTTTGTGTAATGCCTTTAAATACACCCATTATTAACTGTGTGTAATGCATATAAAATACACTCACTATTAACTTTGTGTAATGCCTATAAAATACACTCACTATTAACTTTGTGTAATGCCTATAAAATACACTCACTATTAACTTTGAGTAATGCTTGTAAAATACACACACTATTAACTTTGTGTAATGCCTGTAAAATACACTCATTATTAACTTTGTGTAATGCCTATAAAATACACTCACTATTAACTTTGAGTAATGCTTGTAAAATACACACACTATTAACTTTGTGTAATGCCTGTAAAATACACTCATTATTAACTTTCTGTAATTACATTATATACACTCACTATTAACTTTGTGTAATGCCAACACATACACTCACTATTAACGTTGTATAATACCTGTAAAATACACTCACTATTAACGTTGTGAAATACCAATACATAAACTCACTTTTAAATGTGTGTAATGCCAATACATAAACTCACTAATAAATGTGTGTAATGCCTTTTCAAAGTGGCACCGGTGGTGTAACGGTTAACGCTTTGGACTTCGAATCGAACGACCCGGGTTCGAGCTTGACTTCGACCACTCCGACGTTATTAATATGCCCTTGGCAAATGCATTCTACCCTATCCCACACATCACCCAGGTGCCATGTGGGTACCAGCCAGCACCAATACTGCTGGGAAAGTAAAACCTGCGATAAACTGGCGTCTTCTTCAGGGGTGTTCATTGATCACTCGTTCCGCTTAGCGCCATATAAACTGGGGATAAGCACCAACTCTATAGGCCTCGTGGCCTTGAAGGAATGCCTTTACAAACATTCACTATTGACTTTGGTGTCACATACGTGTCCAAAGGTTCTACCAAACATATATACAGTTTTGAGAAATGTAATCACCAAGTTCATACCTTTCAATTTGGACTCAAATATATAGGAATTGTTTTGTTTATGGTGTTATTTATCATAGAAGGTTCCAATTTTCTTCAGAGATAGATCGGAAAGTGTATAATATTTCCGTGGTGCATGTACTCAAATTGCTAAAAATATTGGGTTGTTTTATTTTTGTTTTGTTTATTTTTCGCTACCACTTTTCATTGCGCCATCAACAGTTTGGCTAGAGGAGCGAAATCCCAAAACACTCCTGTATCGTGTTATTTGTTAGATCTTGTCAAATTTTCCTGTTTTGGGGTCATTGGTGTTATACGTGTACTGTCCCCAGTCTGTTTGAGTTTGATATAGTTCTGAAGCCGGACAAGTAAACCTAGACTTATGTGTCACGTGGAGCATAGGCCTATATTAAAAGAATATCTTTCTTGAAGAACCATTGACTATTGTTGGGGATGTTGCTGATTTACACCTGAATCTGCCTTTGACTTTGAGGATACGACATGTTTTATTGAGTACATCTTTTATCTCCTCGAGCATGTCTTTTTTTCTCTTTAATTTCTCCGTCTGGATTCCAGAATTGAATTAATCACAAAAATCAATCAAGTTCGGAACGTGATTATAGATTATTTGCGGTACGGTAAAACAAATAATATAACAAAAGCCGCTGGCGCGAACATGGCCCAATCTTGATTCAAATTCAGATCATGATATAATTTATTGATACTGAGCGTTATTTCATATTTCACTCACTATCGCCCACTCAGTCCCAAGTCCAGATGTTCGTCGGGGGGTCATATTTTGAACAGGCGGGATACGGAAGTCCCAATCTTTCGTCATGCCTGACTGTAATAATATTGGCCTCCTCCAGAGAGCTCTGGCATCATAATACTATTTCACATTTCGCCTGAATGTCAATTAAAAAAAATTCATGAAAGTATACTGTATAATGTTGTAAAGATGTAAATCTAGATCTAAATATGCCAAAATTCATGAAAATACTATGTTCATTATTTTTTAATTTATGCTTTGATTAATTTTTCACAATATTTTGTTCACCTATCCTCCCCTGACTTTCTTAAGTTATGTTTTATTGTTAGATATGGTGTAATAAAACGGTTTGTACCCTATCTGTCTGTGGTTCAATTATTACAAAGTCTTTGATACGTATGAGTATTACGTATGACTAAAGGCACGTGCAATTTAAATGGACTGTATGCAAGGCCCAAGTCAGACAGAGCAGGTTAAAGCGAATTGTAGTGACATTTAATTAGGTATGAATATTTTTCAATATTACAATATTATTACGTGTGTAACTAATAAGTGTCAACCGGCGTTTGACTTGAGTGGACGATGAGCGACAAGTGGCAATATTTTTTGTGTAACTTGAATTGGGTGCGGCTTGTAAACCTGCCCCAAATAGTAGTATTAAAAAACCGAATAGCTTGTCTGGTGTGACTGATGCATGTACTACCACTGTTTGTAATTTGCATACATACATTCACCCATTACACCCAGTGGTGTCTAAGGCAGCAAATTTTGTAATTTGTCCATTTACAAAAAGTCACTCTGTAATAGATTGAACAACAAACTGTTAGCTGTGAGGCTCTAGCCAACTTGGCTCTGGTTTATTGACTGAACAACAAAAGGAACATGAAGTCCTAATTAGACTAATTAAGATCAGGTAATCAATCACATCAAAAGGGTAGATAATAACAATGGAATCCATACATTCAAATGGTGAACATAATATATTTCATATACACATACATTACACACTCAAAATGGAAAATGGCATGTGACGTACGTCTAAGAAATTGCTTTACCGGAATCGGGCATCTAGTCTGACATCGCCACTAGGGAAATCGAGAATTTCTGGTCCAACCTAAAAAGCGGAAAGCAGAATTTACTCACTCGTCCATTCTAGATCCAATCATACGGGGTGGACATCAGATCTTGTGGAGGATCTTGTCAGTATGTTAGTGCATACTAGTTGCTCTGTTTGCTCCTCGTGGCGTTGAGTTGGTAATTGAATAATCAGGCCTGCTGTGGGAGATTTACCATGTAAAGAGCTTTGTGACTGAGACTAACTCGGTGAAAAATGCACTCTTTAACTATAAGTACATTATGATGTGTGAAGACCGGGAAGGATGACGGAACTTAGTCACGTCCACAGAATAAGAATAATATTCTGTGGTCACGTCATCTTCGTAGTCAGCTGCCATCATCCGTGACGATGCTGGTAGGTAACGCTAAGAAACGGGCGGCCCGTTAGCTCAGTGGTTGAGCGCCTGACTTCAGAGTCAGAGGTCCCGGGTTCGATAACCAGTTTCGGGACAGACATTTTTCGTGGCCGTCCCAG
>JAUEKV010127584.1:0-11913 GCA_031833985.1 Ancula gibbosa
CAATTACAGCTGAGTGGACTGGGACGGCCATGAAAATGAAAAATTTCTGTCCCCACTTGGTATTGAACCCGGGACCTCTGACTCTGAAGTCAGGCGCTCTACCACTGAGCTAACGGGCGCCCCGTATAATGTTGAGATAATCTCTTGGTTTTCTTTGTGTGTATGTGTTGTATTTATCGATTCTGTTGTTGTTTTCCCTTCAGCTGCCGTATTAATATTACAGGTTTTAATAATCATTTTTCATTTCTCTATTTTTTCTGTTCAGGCCTCGCTTCACGACATCATCATGAAGAACATAGCCAAGATAAAAGTTCCTCGCACAGTCAATGCCCACACCAACATGTACTAAATGGCATTCAATGGATGTCCTTCGAGTGTGAGATATCGAGTCATTCGATGCATGGTTGGTCTACACCGAGTCATCAATAGCACAATGAATGCTTGTTTCAAATATATTTTTTACCAAATACAAGTCTTTTCTGAGATCTTTTAACGATTAAACACAATCGTAAATTACTAAATTGAGCATGTTTCCAATATGCTCTATCTTTACATGAAAGATCTCTTCCACTTCATATTTATATAATTCAATTACATCTGATTCATGCGGTGCTTTTATCTATTAGTAAATAATTAGTCCTGTGTTGACATTAACATCAATATTTTTAAATTTTATTCATTATTGACATAGAGATGGAGTAAAAAAAAAGAAATCTTACATAAGAACAACTGTATCTTACCATGCATAGCAGTTAGTCCATTTGTAGACAAAGTGGATTGATTGAAGGAAAGAGTGTTGTGCTTCATAATATCTAAAATCTGTATGATGTGCCTGTTTCATTCATTCAATAGCATGTTATAATACAGGGGGAGCATTCTCATATACATTGCTGTTGTCAAATTTGCCAATTGTTGTTCATGTAATTGTTAAAAAATCAATGCAGTCAATTCATGTTGATAATTAAAATGGAGAATGGAAAAGAAAATCTTTTTAATTCTTAAAAAAAATCGTCCTACTTGTTATTTGTTTTTGCTGTTTTGTTACTTCTCCCTTTATTTAAGTTTGTGCAAGTTTATGTGGTTGATACATGTACTGATAAAATGGGAATACAAGCAGTGGAGACAAGGAAATTCCATTATTGACATCATGTAAATTTACGTCTAATGATGATGAGGCAAAAATTGTTGAAGATGAAGATACTTGACTGTGTGGTTTTCTTATCGTTATTATACGTTTTAATTAACATTACATTAAAAATTAAGATCTGGTTTAGTCACAAATATAATTTTATCATTTTTATTGGGGTGATTCTTGTAAATAAGGTGATGTTTTAAAGGGGGGGATGTTAGTCTCATTAATTAATGCAACGAAAACATTTGTTTAAAGGCTCTTCTGTTCCTATTGTGGTTGTAGACAATCGTGTTTTGGTTTTGCAACAAGGTAAATAAAACTAAATTGCCGTGGCCTCTACACTCGTAAGATGAGTTTTGGCTCCAAAGGCAGCTTAGTGTAACAAACACATTACCATTTGCACTTGCGCAAATTCTTTATTTACTTTTTGGGGGATATAAGCAGCAATAATTACTGCTGGGAATTCTCGAGGAAGATAGTGGGGCTGTGGCGAAAGATACAAAAGCTTCATGTCTGGTTTACAAACAGAGCTAAGTACATGTATAGAGATATTGGTTGTTTATATACTCGCACATTCCTTCTGCTTTTTGGATTATATTTATGAACTAATATATGTAGATCATTATCAATGTAAAGCAACTAGAGCCCTTATTACTTAGGGAATGGGTTTTAAAGCTACAGACTTCAAATCTTATCAATAGGCTAGGCCTAGAACGCCTACCAATTAGGCCTAAATTCTAAATACAATTACTATCAATTAGTTATTTCAAGGTTGGTAAATGGCGCGAAATTTGTAGTTCATCACGTGACCAACCATAAAAACCTTGTGTCTACATCTCAATTCTAGAATATAGATTCTAGATATTGAATTTATACTTTATATAGATTCTAGATCAAGAATATAGATTCTAGATTAAATCTATAATGTTCACAATCGAGACGTCTGTTAACTCCAGTGAAGCGACGACGATTGAAGTTAGCGATGATTCCACCGTCTTGGTTAGACTCCTAATTTTTAACTGCATCCGGTGCCCTAGTTTAGGTCTTCCATTAGTCCCAGTGCTGAATATCTGTTGATCTGAATCGATGATTTGATGAGATCATGACATGACCCTGTGGCAGTGCCGTCCTTCTACTCTAGATTCTAAATTTCTACATGCCTCATTTCTACCATACCAGAGCAAAGCCCGTAGCCCAACAAGTTTAATAAATATGTGTGTAATTGACAATCAACCGATTGGTAATACATGTAGTACCATCATACTTAATCAAGTTTGCTGTAAACATTTCACGCAAATCTAACACAGTTACATCTTCTAATCTATTGTTGATAAACAACAGTTTACATTAAACGATGAGATTCATATGTCATGTACCAACATTATCTGCCCACCCTACCCCTTGCACAGGCATGTGTCCAAAGTTAAAACAAACATACATGTACTGGAAAAAAATACTGTCACACAGATTTGCATGTCAAATGACGTCACCACCACCATCTAATCCCCATTGATGCAGATGCTTAAAACCATATGTATTGAAGAAGTGTCATGTTAATGGCCGTGGCGCTGATGGTGTAGCGCTTTGGACTTCGGATCGAAGGACCCGGGTTCGAGTCTTGACTTCTACCACCCCTGCGTTATGCCCTTGGGAAAGACATTTTACACTATCCCACACGTCACTCAGGTGCAAATTGGTACCAGCAGTGCTGGGAAAGTAAACCTGCGAGAAACTGGCGTCTTCTCCATCGGGGTTCATTGATAATTTGTTCCACTTAGCGCCATAGAACTGGGGATAAGCACCAGCTCTATGGGCCTCATGGCTTTAAATTTAAAGGAATTATTTTACATGTTAATGACTCCAGTCATTTGACCAAATCGCAAGGTTATTATAATTATATGATCGATAAGATCAACTAAGTAAAATGTCAACGGGTCTGGTATTATAAATATAATACATATAAGTTATAAGGCTTCTTAGCATTTTATTTTAAATCTTTAGTTCAGCCATAATATGTGGGAGATATTATGTTCCAAGGACAAATAGACAAAAAATGAGGATAACGTTTTAGTTTGGATTGTCCGTTACATTGGTTCTTCTGTATTTGGATTTTCAATCTCACACGTTCACCTGTATTAATTAATCACTCAATTTGTAAATGCTCTCTCTTTCTCCAAGCAACCAAAAGTAAATTCCTCCAACGCCATGTGGTCCATAGAGCTGGTGCTTATCCCCAGTTTCTATGGAGCTAAGCGGAACGAGCAATCAAGCAACCAAGACGGATGTTATTGTTCATAATACATTCCGTTTTCAACTTCAAGCAACCACACTCGAGATGAATAATTAACAAAAACAGGATGTTAAAAGAAAGCATTCCACAAGGTTTCTATTTTATTGGTATTCTTCCACCTTAAACTGTACAAAATCAAAATAAATAATTTTATTTTTAAAACAATTTATGGAATACAGACACCAAAAAGTGATTTTTCAAAGTATGAGTCCCAGTTGTTTTAACATTATTATCATAATTCATATAGTATAGAGCTTTAAAAACATGCATGTCAATGTAATGTTTTCTATGGAAGAATAATAATAATAAAGTAAAGAATGGACAGGCACTGAGTGACGAGTCCCTGAAGATTGGTTGATACAATGCAGTGTGCAGCAGTTGATTGAAAAAGATAAAGAGCTAAGAAAGTTAGAATTTTATGAATATTTTGTTCATTTTTCAAAATTTGAAAACTCATGTCAACATAGAATCGATCAAATATATTGCGAGAATTATTGTTAACTGATATACCAGTAACAAAGACAAAATATATGATCAATTAATCTGACAAAACAATTTGAGCAATATCTTTGAATGTAGTGTAGTAAAAATAATTTTTAAAAGCTACACTTGATAGTGATATTTAAAACATACACTTTATGGACATAGACACAAATAACAATATTAGCATATCTGGTTAAATGTGAATAAAATATCAACATATTTGTGATGTATTGGAAAACAATGTGAGAATCTCAGTGAGTTAAAAAGGATATGATCTCTCATATTGTGAATGATGATTAAAGGGCTATTATCAGATCTGAATTCCAAGATGAATGAACTCCATTTACACTACTACGTCATGGTAAAACAAAACAACCCAACAGCAACACATATCAGAGGCAAGTAATTTAATTTAGTCTTCATAATTTGATCATAATTGTATTTACTTGATATTTAATGATTCAACATTGAGCCAGATGAATCTAGTATAAAATGGAAGATTGAAAGTTGGGACACAGGGTTACCATATTATATTAAAGGTATTAATAGATACAAAGAGTATGAGGTAAATATTTATCAATTTTTTTGACGCTGAAGGAAAGAACTTGAAAGATTTCTTTCATTTATAAAACAAATAATATACCACTGTTACATGTACAAACATTAAAAGGAACTGATATTTTTAAGCGAATGAGACGCCATCCATTCTAATTTGTAATTGTATGACATTGATGTCTTCAACAGATGAGGAATGTCTATTAGTTACGACTATGAAGCACGTCTATATCATCCTGGAGATTTAAATCTTCCAATAAAAGTCTTCTTTTTAAAAATAGAAAACTGCAACTTGACAAGCTCATAAAGTTTATGCAAGAGTAAGATATTATGATAATACATACTTAACTTAGTAGCAAGAGAAAAAAAAATATTTTAATAAAGATGAAGCATTTACTCCCCATTTTTCTTTTACTTATAAAATTGTTTGGCATCTGATACTAACGTGGAATATGAATCGTGAATACTATGTTGCCATATAAGACCAACACAGTCAAATTTACAATCCCCTCTCCTCATCCCAAACTGAAAAATTAATTTTCAAATGATAATGATTTGCGCATTGATCTTTTGCTACTCTTTTGATAAATCATTGATGACTATATGAGTAAGATGAGGTTTGTAATTAATTGTAATCATCGTTGACACTTTTCTTAGATACTGCAGGAATTTATCTCTACCCTAGCAATCACATTAAGGTTTTAGCATCCCAGAATAAAGTAGGAATTGGTAAGGAAGTGTGAAAAATATCCCACCAACCACATTCTCCTTCAGTTAAGAAATAAATACAAAATACAAAAATAAAAACACAACCCACCATCAGCAGTATAAAGTATACCAAGAGTAATAACAATACATGTACTACACTCTAATCCCCCCCGGGCAAATAGACTAAATATAGAACAGTCAAACTCTCAGAAAGTATAGGTGTAAAATTCATGTAGTTTAAATATGTATATATAAAAAGGATATTGTAATTGTATAATATATTTTCATATCAATAATATGTATATGTGTAATAAGCCTATTCTCAAAACGATCAGATCCAATTAAAACAAGTCTGGAGAGCAATAATTCACTCAAATATTAGTATTCCATAATCATATACAATATCCTGTTCACGCTGAAAATCATCAAACAATAGTAAAATATAATGGAAAATGGGAACATAGGTTCTATACAAGCACACAAAAAGAAAATTTGGTTTTAAATGTGGGACGGGAATGATATTCTCATAGTGTGAGTTCAGGTCAAGATATGGAATGTAAGTCAAGTCATAATTAGTTGATTACAGATGATATAGCTCTATGTAATCTTCCAGCTTTACGAACATGGTAAAATGTATTGCAAATTGGTGAAATCAACTGCAACTGCAACAACCTCGGAAGCAACGCAAATACCACGTTCATAGATTATATATATATATATTTGTATGAATAGAATGTGAAATCTGCATGAAGAGCGAACCAAATGAGATAGGATGATAGACGTGTTTCTTGATTCAAAGCTTTTATACTTCTACTATAGCCGTGGTCTTCCTCTGGGAAAAGGTATAAAAAATGAAAAAGAAAATTAAGCAAACCAAAAATATTACATAATGAAGTTCCAATCATAGTAACGCCCATATTATTAAACTCCATCAATTTCTATATTTACTAACGATAGTTGAATTTGGTCTGTCATTAAGTAATTAAGAGATGCTTAAAATATTTGGACATCCTAGTCAAATGCAGCTGTGTGCCATTTCTGACTAAGTCACAGCCCTTATTCAAGCCTCCCATTAATTATGATTTACAGAGCACTGGAGCAGGCATCATTGCCATTAAAATAAAAGCATCCATCGTTAGATGCAATTATTGCAGTATTGCTGGTTGACATTAAAACAAAAAAACAAAAATGGTCAGGTACAAGAATACATTTGATAATAGAGAGGAACAGATCTTGTATTATTATATACTGGTCCAAAGGAAACAAGTTGAATATTGTAAATAAATAAAACAATAATATGAACAAATTTGAGCGAATAAAAGATTGTGTAAAGAACGAGGGGAAGGAAATGCAACTAATGCATCAAAATTCAAATTCTTTAAAAATCATGAACATTTCATGCGCAAAATTAACCATGTATATATATATGTAAATTCTAGCAAAACGCTTGGACAGTTATGAACATGTATGTCATACCTGCTCATAACTATGGTATGTACAATCTCTACAATACTTGTATTTATGCAAACGAAACCATTAATTAAGGAACAGTAAAATTAAGGCATGATTAATAAACAACAGTAGAAAACAAAAACAAACATATTGAAAATATCTTATTAAACATCCATTAAATCATGAATATTATTTATTTACTTCGGTATGAACCCATTATATATTTACAGCATGCCAAATACAATCTTGCATATCGGTTAAAAATAGATGTAACTTATGAATCATTATCCAGTTAAAACATATATATACATATCTTTATCTTTGTGGAGTTTTAGATACAGCATGAGGAGAGGGGGAATGTAATTTCATGATTAATTGTATGGAAGACAAAAACAATAGCTTGCCTTATGTATCACTATTATAGCCTTGTAAATGTGACAGTGACTGTGCTGTTGTAATGATTCTAGGTATCACATCTCATTTCAAATAACCGTCCTGACTATGAATTCATTATCTAACACAACAAGAATATGAATTAATTATTATTTCAAATCTTAAAATGGGTTTGGTCTGATTCTCGGATTGATTAACTACTGTAATTTTGCAGCACAGTGAATTAGGATGAGTTTATTTAATTCAGAAAGAGAGAATATTCTATATCCATGAAGTTGAATTGAATTGATTTAACATTAATTTACGCTACAGCCTGAACAAAGAAGTTAAATATTAGGAGTAAGTCAAAATCGTACAATTTTTTGGCACATGTCCGACACTATACTCACTGTATTATGAGTATGAACTTACATTGAAGCTGTCCATTTATATTATTATACAAATGATTCATTTTTCAAAGGGTAAATTAAAGGCTATAAATATAGTACACCAGCAGTGTAATATAATATTCCATGATTTTAATTCCAGTACATGCCGACACCATTTGTCATAATTCATAACAGGCTTTTGTCAGGAAAGGAGCATCTTTTTGTTACAGATATTTCAGAGAGCTGTCACTACGCTATACAAAATATATTGGGGTTGCATTAATCCTTTATTACTATTGTTGTTATTATCATGATTATAATTCATTAACATCATCATTGATTACAATTAATACAATTTTGTATCTTCCTTGGATGCCAAGGGACATATTACAGGATGCCTGAATGACCTAAATATTTTTACTTCAGTTATGACCAGAAGTATCCCATTTATGGTATAATTTGATACTGCAGTTATCTTAAATATAAATAAATATTCATATTCTAAATGTAATATTACTAATATACATTTACTTTCAAATTGAGATCGTGTCAATTCTAGTTAAGAGTCCTGGTCCTTATTGTAATCAGTATTAGAAACCAATACTGTAAGTTACCGTGATAAAAATATTTTGTGCTTTACAATAATATATATGTAGAGATCTAATTTATCTCCTTATTTATCTTTAACTAATTCATCTCTTGATTTGTAATTGAATACATTTACTAGGATATTGTTAGAGGAATGCATCATGTACGACAATAATATGTGTTTGTGGTAAATGTAAATTATAGTTATGTATGTTAATATTGTTGGTATGAATAAGATATAATTTGATGCATGATATCATGATTGGGGAAATACTTTATACTGCTGTGTTATGCTTAGCAATTCAATTATCCTATATTTATTTCATATTTGTGAATATAAAATATCATATTACAATTCCATTGCAATGAATGTGTACCATGACATGTAATTTCTCTCAATGAGAAAATAAAGTTGTATCTTATCTATCTTACACTTTTAACGGAGTCTCATCTCTCCACATATCAGGGCAACATTTAAATTAAAAACTTATAATGAAGTCATACTAAAAAAAAAACAAAGAAAAAATGTTGAAAAGCAATACAGATTAAAACAAAAAACCAGAACTAGAGAAATTTTTGAAAAACAATTAAGAATTACATTCTCTTGTAAAAATATATCCTTTTTTGTTGTTGCATGTAGCCCTTCATTCAAGTAAATTTCGGGTCTGAGTACCTTTTTCATAATCTTTAAAATAAAATAACAAACCAACTATCTCTCACATGCACACATTCTCTCCCTCCCTCCTTCGCCCTCTCTTCTTTTTATACACTGAAGGATACTTTTGCACGAGTCTCAAATTTTTCAAGGTAAACATGATGAATTGATAAACTGTGATAGATCTAGATCAAGAAATATAAAAACGAAATCCGCAGTATGAGCCTGCTTGGAACATTTCAACAAAGAGAAAATAAAGATAAGATTCCAGTCTAGTCTAGAGAAAACTTTCAGAAAAGGAGGATGCCAAATAGACTGGATAAATACTCATGAGTATTAGTATTGTGAAAAAAAAGAGCAATTGGTATTGGTCAGATGCATCAAACGGGCCAAATTGTATTCGGCCCGAAATAAGCTTGTCAAAGAAAAATCTCCAAAGCAAACAGCGCAGACTGAACTTCTCGGGACAAAATGAATGTTATTACATTTTTCTTTTTATCTGAATTTCTAACTACAAGTCGGAATTATTCAGCCACGTGCGGAATGGTAGGCAGGTCTGTTATAATCATTCTTGTTGTTTAATGATATGGACACATATAGCAACAAAACGTACAAACATCATAGTAAATCTTGAAAAAACGGGGGAAGAAGATTGTCTCATTCACTCTATGTTCAAACTTTCATTCGCAATGAGTTTCATAATTAAAAATATTATATTTGTTATCAAACATTTCATAAATATTGGGATAAAAACTCAATCATTTTCTTGTGATAATAATAAAATGGATTTTTTTAAATATAGAGTGGACTCAAATCTTGGTGATTTCACTGATGTTATGAATGATCCGATGGTATGGCAAATGTCATGACAGAGTCGATGCATCATCTGGCTGGATGAGTCGACCCGTTTTTTAAATGGCACTCTCTCATCGCAATCCTGTCAGCAACAAAATCAAAAAAAGAGAATCAACATTAATGATACATATTTAATTCAATTAGTTAAACTCAAATAAAGATTTAATATAATAATACTGTAATGGAAATGAGTTCTTAAAATGTTGTTCAGTTCATTGTTGGCAAATCTGAAATTATTTCCCAATTCAATATATTTTATGCTTCAACTTTTCAAATAAGTTTTCTAAATGTTGACAGCATTTGTCATTCACATAAGTTAAAAGGACACCATTGAAAATGTGCCAAAGAAAAAAAAGGTAAATAAAAGCTTTTTCCTGTAACCTTTAATTAAACAAATCTAAAATAAGACCATCATTGCAGGAGATTTAAATACAACATGTAGCAACTCTCCAATTTACTCATCAATTGGGATCAACAAACTAAGTAATGTTGATTAATAGAATCTATTGATTAGAGATCTAGTTTCTGAAACATCAATGGTATTTTCAGATAATTACTTTTCAACAAGAATGTAAGTGAGCACAACAAATTCTTTTTTTTATTACTGATTTTTATATAGCGCATATCCACGATTGACATCATGCGTTTTACAAAAATTTATCCCCTGTGGATCTCAACTTCATGGGGAGCATATATGAGTCTTTTTTAAAGCACTCGATATTAACATTCTGACAATATCCTGCTCTACCTTCAGCCAGGTACTCATTTTACACCTGCGTGGGGTAGGGGGAAATGTGTAAAGAGCCCTTCCATGTGACTCAACACCAGACCGGGGTGACAAGGGATCGAACCCGTCACCTTTCGGTTGTGAGTCCAATAGCTTAACCACTCAATCACAAGCCAAATGTATAAAGCATAAAACGTTAATCTTATTTTCTCAATTTTTCCAACACTTATAACAATGCAAAAAAATCAACAATATAAAGAGCATCAAAATAGACACTAAAACTTCAAAAAGTAGCAACACAATAAAAACATCAATAAGTTAACGTAAGTCAACAATAAAAAAAAGTCTCACTGTAGATCTGATATTGATATTCAATTCATACTTCATCTGAAAATTTCAATTATTTTCTGTGAGAAAGATATCTTTTTTAAAGAATATTTTATGGATTTAATACATGAGCAATATATATATGAAATCACTAATAACTTAGCGTGCCAAGCATTTAGAGATGGCTTTATTCACAATGCCACCTGATTAGTCAAATAGCGGGTCGCGTCTCGTATCATATGACATAAAAGGACGGCAGATTTAAAAAAAACGATTGTTGTATACAGAAGAAAAGGGCGATATGTACTTCAGTAGGTTACTTATTCTGTGGTTATTAACGGAAGATATGATGGAAAAACAAAATAAAAAAATTAAAACTAACCATTTGTTGCCAAGTTGCTTGATATTCCAAGAGTTGTGGCTGAACCAGATGTTACTTTCTGTTTCAACAATGTCCAATCAAAAACATAGTCATAGATGTGATTAAGTGTGCGGAAAAGGATCCTAAACAGCTGCCTAAGGTACATGTAGTCTGGCTGTTCTTCAAATCTTAGACCACGACAGTAGTTGAGATACATGGCAAACTCAGCAGGGTAGCTCTGAGAAAAAAGAAAAATAATTCAATGTCAACAATAATAATAACGGTAATAATAAATAAATAAATAAATTAGGCCTTATGAAATCAAAGATTTATTTGGTAGCATGGGTTAGACCATTATTGCTCCAACACAATTCTATATTTTACAGTCTCTGTTATCTTTACACATAACCAGCATGCCTGACTCTTTACTCTCAATGATTGGTTGATTGCTTTAGCCACTCAGAAGAATGTTACAACATTCCTTATTGCTCATATAATTTTAGTCATTATGGGTATGTTAGGTTATATCTCGTTGGGCACCAGGCTGGTTTAAATAAATTGGAAAGCCAGACCGTTTCGCTAAAATATGCAAAAAGGTCATCGCATGAGGTTTGAGTACGAAAAAAATCTCACAGTATTTGTTTCAAAATTTGCACATAATACATAACGCAATAGAATGAATGATCTAACAAAATTGCTTTTTTTAAAAATTCAATCCAAGGCATAAAACAGGACTTTTGACAAGTTCATAAAATAATGGAAATATTAGATGCAAAATGTCCAGTTAAGTATCCTTCAAAGTAATTTAAAACTCTCAAATCTACAATTTTCATCCATTTTTCACAACACAAAGGGCAATTTCACTTTAATAATTATATCTGAAGAAAACTGATTACAAGTTAACTTACAAGTTAAATTAGACTACAGATCGAAAGACACCAAAGGCGCGTTCCACGGGCCTCTGTTAGCGGTAGGTCGGTAGCCTAACGGAGTGGTCCAAAGTGCTATATGGCAGTATA
>JAUEKV010128695.1:0-11905 GCA_031833985.1 Ancula gibbosa
TCATTCTGTTTGACGAAACGTTCAGACAGTCTACTGCTGCCGGCAAGCCATTTGTCCAGGTCAGTTAATTTTATAGAGATATAATGATAATAATAATAATAATGGACATTATTTTAGCGCCCCATCTCGTTGGGATACAGGCTCTAGGCGCTTTACTTGTTTAAAAACATAATAAAATGCGTCCATGTTGGGCTACACTAAAAAAAAAAATGTTTTGTGCTTCCGTAAAACTTCGTTTTAAAAACTATTTTTTAATATTCAATCAATAATTGAATAATATGATGTTTGAACTTTGAAATAAATGCACAAAGGGTTACATTTTAAGATTATGATAAACAATGATAATTACTTAGGGTTTAGGGACATTGAGAAACACAACTTCATTCCAAGCGCTACTGAGCACTCCCGTGTGGATAGATTCAGCGATATATTAATCGATTATAATAATATTAGTCTTGGGCCTTAATAACTAGGGGACCTTTTAACTCATTCCATGCCAATGGGGTTTCCACGTTTGTGCCAGGACATTTTCAAAAAAAACAATTAATGAGAGGGTGTGGTGAATAATTGCGTCTGTGGGGTGTAAAATTCATGGCAAGTTGGTCATGTTACACATCAAATTCATCAGAACATAATAGGGAATGGCACTGTTACAATTATTTATGTGAACGATGGATGCAATAATTAGGAGCGAAGGAGAAAGAGTGACGTAATTCAAAGGGACATAATACAGAAATACAAAAATTGTACTTACTGATGTCTAGTAGCCTTCAATGTGTAGATTTCTATTTTTCTACTAAGTGTCCTTATAAATAAACTATTTCTGAGCATAAACCTTTTTACAGAATGAAAATATCTTGTTTTATAATGTTTTTATGTACATTTTTGTATTGTCACTCATGTCGAAAAATCAGCGATAAACAAGAAAAAAAAGAAGGGTTTTCCTGCTGTCCTCCCTCCAAACATTGTCATCTGTGCCAGTCTATGGTTCCACATCAACTTTGGTTGTATGCGTTGTAGATCTAGTTATATCAGTGGCAGTAGCTGATAAAGTAGATCTAGATCTAGGGTTTATATTACCCTTGCCAACATCACCAGTCATCCTGGCTCTCTTGGCAGATTTTTGTGTGCTGGTGTGTCTAAGTCTAACGTATGTAAAGCTATCATCACTGTCACTAAACTCATGTCTAGGCCCAACATAGTCATTACCACAGTCAATCAGTGATATTACCACCACTTTTATTATCAAATAACTATCTAAACATTTCATGGGCTGCCTAGAAGACAGTACCCGACGCGTAGATGTACCGCTCATGTCTGGGGTGGGCGTTTCCGTCATTGTTTACCTTGGAAACTGACTGAAAAAACGCTTGTAAATCACTGAAAAGTTGTCGATAAAACCGAAAGTAGCGTTGTTTACGTTTGGAATGATGTAGGGGACACTTCCTGTCCCTTACAGAAGTAATAATATAACTCTATTACCCGCATGTGAGAAACGAAACGAGATCGTCTATATATATAGACGATCGGCACAACAGCGGCCACGGAGATCGTCTATATATAGACGATCGGCACGGAATGAGTTAAAGTAAAAAAAACAACCTTGTTTATCGAATGTAATATCTTGTTTAGTCTTTATAGTTGAGAGCTAATTTCAATAAATTGTCTGATTCTTTACTCTCGTTTATCGAATAATAAATCTTGAAATAAATCGATGGGAAAAATATTTTCATTTACCTTTTTGTTTTGTTCTGTTGCAGGTGCTGAGGGAGAAGAACATCATTCCCGGAATCAAGGTGGACAAGGGCGTAGTGCCACTTGGAGGCACCAACAACGAATGCACCACCCAAGGTAGGACGCACTGTCCTGCTTTCCTTCTCAATCTTCACCTCTTTCTCATTCTCCTTTTTTCTTTATTCAGGCTAAGAATTTCTGTCAGTGTGTTTATTAAGGTTACGATTATGTATTCTAGTTTCTATTAATTTATGGTACCTCATTCTCCTTCTTTCTTTATTCAGGCTAAGAATTTCTGTCAGTATGTTTATTAAGGTTACGATTATGTATTCTAGTTTCCATTAATTTATGGTACTTCAAATGTTCTGAATATGAGACAGTTTGGATAGTGTCAAATTCGCTCCGAGTCGCCATGGAAATCGAGACACAAAATTCCAGTCTACTGACCGTCCGATTATATTTTCTCCGGCAGGCTTGGACGGCCTCGCAGAGAGATGTGCCGAGTACAAGAAGGGAGGCTGCGACTTTGCCAAATGGCGTTGTGTTCTGAAAATTACCGACACCACCCCGTCTTATGCGGCCATGATTGAGAATGCCAACGTTCTGGCCCGTTATGCCAGCATCTGCCAGCAGGTATGTATAATCGTTGTGTTGGCCCATTATTGCTATAATATCAAATTGGAGCCACTGTTGGGAGTAAGATGATATCTTAAAGAGTCAAATAGTTTAGAATTTAATTTTCGACTAATAATAATATTAATGTAGATCATTTATATTGCGCCTACTCCCTTATAGGCGCAATACAATCACAATAATATATAATCAGAAATACATGACATTTATATAAAAAGCAGCGTACATATCATACATAGATTTACTTTCAAAAATATATATACAAGTAGTAAAGCAGTCAAGAAAGCAAAAATCTCCTAATCAGATGAGTCTTAAGATGACTTTTAAAGTGTTCACTTGTGATTTCGCGTAGGGAAAAGGGGAGATTATTCCAAAAGATCTATCAGATAGTTTTTTGGATCCCTTTTTGGGTACCTTTAGGAGGCAGTGGTCACCTGATCTCAGTGAACGGGATTGGACATACGATTCTAGCAAACATAATATTACATTATTTGGTCTTGTTTAGTCCTTTTAGTTGAGATTGATTCTTTAACAGATAACAAGTATCTAAGCTTGTCGTGTTTTCAAGCTTGTCATGTTTTCACATTATTTCTATTCGCTTAACTCCTCCCACATAAGTGTCCATGTAGGCATACTTTCCATGACAATATCCTTTAAAAGCACTATAATGTATTTATTATTATTATTATCTTCATTTTGAAATGCGACTTTCTCTGTGTAAAGCGCTATATAAATGCACACTTAATCTTTAATGACTTTCTCTGTGTAAAGCTCTATATAAATGCACGCTTTATCTTTAAGACTTTCTCTGTGTAAAGCTCTATATAAATGTACGCTTTATAATTAAGACTTTCTCTGTGTAAAGCGCTATATAAATACACGCTTTATCTTTATCTTTGCAGAACGGCCTGGTGCCCATCGTGGAGCCCGAGGTGTTGCCAGATGGTGACCACAACTTGGAAATGGCCAAGAGAGTTACCGAGGAGGTGAGCTGAGCTTTTTGGGGTTTTCATGTTTTTATTTCTTATGTCGTTTCAAACAAAATTTTAGAATAATGTCCCATGTTTTTTTTCTTCTTATCAACATATTATTTTTATTTGTCATAGAAGCCTTTGTTGAGAGCTTATTCTAATAAACTGTTTGATTCTTAATTCTTGTAATTGAATGGTGTCCTCGACCTTATAACCCCACTGTAATATATCCAGTATCTTTGTTTGCGTACTCAAAACATGTAATGAAACACTATGTAATTATTATGAATGACGAATAGAAAACTCTACTATGGGGAGCTCCGTTTCCTTCTGTTGCACTTAGTAAATGACCATGATGTACTTTTGATTATCTCGTGTTATCTTGAATAAAACATTTCATTGACATTGAATAAATGAGTCTTCGACTATAGTACACCCACTGTGTCCTTGACCTTGCAACCCCACTGTGTCCTTGACCTTGTAACCCCACCATATCCTTGACCTTGTCACCCCACCCGTGTCCTTGACCTTGTAACCCCACCTATGTCCTTGACCTTGTCCCAGGTGCTGGCCTTCCAGTACAAGGCCCTTGCTGACCACCACGTCTTCCTGGAGGGCACCCTGCTCAAACCCAACATGGTGACTGCTGGCCAGTCGTGCACCACCAAGTACACGCCCCAGGACATCGCCAAGGCAACCGTCGAAGCCCTCAACAGGAGGGTCCCAGCCGCCGTCGCAGGTGGGTGCCGCTAGCTGCCTTTATAATAATGATAATAATAATGATAATAATAATGATAATAATAATGATAATAATAATAATGATAATAATAATGATAATGATATTAATAATAATAATGATAATAATAATAATGATAATAATAATAATAATATTTATTTATATGGGGCTATTTCTCGTAGAGCTCAAAACACAGCACAATAACAAGAATGTACGTCAACATTAGAAATTCAAGTGATATGAGTTTTAAACATTTAACAATGAGACTAATTAGAACAATATGCCTTCCTAAAGAGATGGGTTTTAAGAGACTTCCTAAAAGATTCAAGAGATAGAGAGTTCTTCACACATTCATCGAGACCATTCCACAGCTGAGGTGCACGCACAGAAAACGCTTTCTCATGAGAGAAACAAGTCGATGTACGGTGTACACTAAGATAGTTAAAATCATTAGACCTTAAGACTCTGGGTTTTAAGTAAGGGGTCAAAAGCTCACTTAAGTAGGGGGGAGATCGGATTCTGTTGCTGCGTCCTTAGATGAGAATCCGTTACGGCAATGCTTTTTGTTTTTTCTTTGTCACTTTTTTGGCGAATTGGTGCAATGTCTTGAATTTTTGGGATGGTTGTGGAGATTAATTATAAGATAAGATAAGATAAACTTTATTGATCCAAACATGGAAATTACAAATTCAAATTATTATACACTTTGCAGTTTTACGTCTCTTAGTATAGTACAAAGTACATGCATAGGCTTTTTTTTGTTTTCAGCGCTTTATAGAATTTAGATCTATATGGATTTGTGGGCTATGTGTAACTATTACTATATATTCCGGTATGTTTTTATTTTTAGCACTCTTCAGTAGACTTGTTAACAATTTCTTTTTATTAAAAAATCAGTACTCTTCAGTCGACTCATTTTTAAAATAAAAAATGTTTTCCGTTGTTCGTCCGTCGGCAGGCATCACCTTCCTGTCCGGAGGCCAGTCGGAGGAAGACGCCACCGTCAACTTGAACGCCATCAACCAGTTCTCGGGACGCAAGCCATGGGCCCTGACCTTCTCCTACGGACGGGCGCTGCAAGCCAGCGTGTTGAAGGCCTGGGGAGGCAAGGACGACAACATCAAGGCCGCACAAGCCGAGTTGATGAGGAGGGCAAAGGTCGGTGTCGCTGTTCGTCTTATCATTTTTTCAACGAGTTTCTATTTATTTGGTTTGAATAATAATAATAATAGTGAACATTTATATCGCGCCATTAACCCCTCCCGAACGGAGGGCTCTGGGCGCCTAACAATGCCAAGCTACCGATGGAAATAATTTAATGGAATGCAATGTGTGCTTGTTAAAATGTGCAGCGCCTCTGAGCACTTATGTGGATACTGGCGCTCTATAAATGAGTCATTTATTATCATTATTATTTTTATTCGTTGCTACAAATTGTTGTAAATTAATGTAAACCAGGCTGTTGGCCTACTACAAACTACGTTTTACTCGTCATGAATTGTTTCGTTTGATTGCATTGAAGTATAAGTCTATAATTGTATTCTTTAGAAATTGTTCTATTGTATCGATCTAAGTATGTATTGATAAATAATATCCCATAAATAATGATGGCATATTTTATGTAAACTGTACAACTGTATAAATGTATGGTGATGTTCATAATTCATGAATTGAAATGAAATTGAAAATAATAAGTCTAAATCCCTTTATTAATATTTTTGGTTGATTGCATTGAAGTATAAGTCTATAATAAGTCTATAATATTAATAAGTCTATAATAAGTCTAATCCTTTCTCCTCCGCAGGGCAATGGACAAGCGGCGGTTGGCAAGTACGGAGGCACTGGCGGTAGTGCTGCTGGCGGAGAGTCGTTGTTTGTTGCCAACCACGCTTACTAGAGACAGTTTTGTGATCGCTCTTTCCCGGAAGACGCTTTGCCAGGGGTTGATGGAATGACGGCTGGTTCATTTTCAGTTCAATTAAGATAGCTTTGTTGAAACGATGTGCAAGTTTTTGGACATTTTCTTTTTAAAGATTATTATTTAATATTTATGATGTTTAGATTTAGAAAGTTTGTGTGAATTTCTATTGAAATTAAAATCCTCACAATATCGCGGTGTTGATATTAATTTGCATTTTAATGTAAATGGAATTTAATAATAATACATGTATATTCTTTTCATATCCATGTTGAATTGTAAGTTAATCAGGGTCAAATTCTCCTTCATCTCACGAGCTTATTAATTTTTATTTCCATTCGAAAATTGAAATGAATTTGTGACTTGAAGTTGAAATCTTGCAGAGGTAAAGAAAAAAAAAATGTCGGTGAGAAGTAAAAGAATGATTTTGATCAGTGCCGCCAAAAATAAATGGAGTTAGACCGTTTCAATAATCTAGATTTAATTCTTACTCTTACCGTTTTCAATTGTTTGTTAAGAATATTTAGATCATTTTTATTGATTAAATATTTGAAATATTTATTCTTTATTCTGACTGGTGCTGTGTTAGATTTAGATCGTTTAACTTATTGGCTCAACAGGAAGTTACGGATTGTGCTTAGCACTACCACTACTATCAGTTTGTATCGTGACTTTACTTACTTTCACTTAAAATTTGTTCAATTTCTGTAGTTTTTGAAACAGTTTGAAAAACATATAATTTTGCTATTAAGATCTACTTTTTACACATCTCCTCCCTATCTTGTCTATGTTGTAATATGGTTAGCTTGGTGTTTTTTTCTCCAAATGTACCACAATTATATTATAATAATAATATAAATATAGAAACCCATGCAATATTTTTATTTTCTTTTTTGTCCTAATAATTTAACCCCAAAGAAGAGGATGTTACATCATTCTGAAATCCCTAACAATGGTGTCACCAGTAGACTCGACAACTTTCCTATTATTGTCGGCTTTTCATTTGTTCATCCATTGAAGTGAGATCCTTGGGGGGAAGGAACATTCTTCCGTTCGTCCCAAGTATTTTAAGTTCATTTTACACTTGATACGTCTATGTATATATCAAAAGTATTGATTATTATGTTTCAGTCATTTTGCACTAGACTTGAATCTATTAAATAAATTTATTGACATTCGGTTGTGTTGTGCAATTTTATTTTTTCATTTCTGTATTGTCATAAATAAACGCTCAACCCTGTTTAAAGGTGTATGAAGTAAATTCCTTCAAGGCCATGATGCCCTAAGACTTGGAGCTGATGCTTATCCAGAGTTTCTGTGGCACGAAGCGGAATGAGTCATCAATGATCACCCCTCATCCCATGGGGAAGAAACACCAGTTTCTCACAGGTTTTACATTTTCAGCATTAATTGGTGCTGGTTCCCAATTGGCACCTGGGTGAAGTCAGGGAAAAAAAGCGTTTAGTTTAGCGTCATCCCCAAAGGAACTAAGGAACTACACAAAACGTCAGGATTCGAAACCAGGACCATTTGAGTCGCTAAGCACTGACCATTGTGCCACCCCTAGGCGACCTTAGTAAGGTCACCTAGTGCCACCCCTCTTTAAAAGCACTTAGCAGAGATGCCAACCTGGTAAGGTCAAAATGTGGGACAGATCTGCCTATTTTGAGGAACAAATCATAATGCTGTGGGACATCACAGCGGCAACATACTTTTAGCCTCTTCTGAATGACTTTACCCTCTTTTGAATGACGTACAGCTTTAAAAAAATGACTTTTAGTCTCTTTTGAATGACTTTTAGCATCTTTTGTTGAAATATATGGCCTAAAAATTCAAAATGAGTTTATAAGGACTTTCAGATTATGTGGGACATTTGAAAATTCATGTGGGACGCAGGCGTGAATTGTGGGACCGTTGGCATGTCTGACTACAGTGACTTAGTGAGTTGGAACTTATTTTGGGAAATGGTGATAATAAACTGTCTATGAGAAGGGGGGAGGGAGGCAGAGAAATGCAAGGCATTTTGCGTAATTTCTCACAATCTTGTAACAGTTTCACTGCTATGCCCAGGCATTTTCATTTCAAGGGCAACCAACCGCACTACCCTCCCCACATATCTTGACTCCTATTTCTTATCAGAGGAATGTTGATATAGTCATGTCTGATTCGAAAGAAGCTGTTGGGGTTCTAAATTTAAGCCAGAAGGGAATTGGGCAGGATTTGAATTTTGCCAGAAGAAGAAAAATTCCCTCGAGGTCGGCTCATGGGAGATCTTAAACTTTTAACAAGTTGCTTTGTTTCTAAAATATGTCAAGATATATTGTAAAGCGCATAGAGTATGATATAAATCGTGGATATGCGCTATATAAAAATCAATATTTATTTATTTAAGTATTTAAGACGAATCAACTATTCTCATGGAAGTGATGAAAAAATCCCCATTCTCAAACAAATAGGCTATTTTTTAGGAAACCAGCCTCGTCAAGTTTTAGTTTCAAGCAAAAGCAAAGACCACATATTCAATGAATGAGTAACAAAGGCACTTTATTCATTATAAATACATGCAAATAGATGGAGATGGAAAGATGGAAATCACACATTGCGTGCAGCGTGGTTAATACATGACAATGTATGAGAAAAATATGGTTTTGAATATTTGACCCCACCCAGATTTCTATATTTGATAACTAATATTAACTTCTCACTGAATTGTTTATGGCTAAAATTGTAGATTAGATCTCCTCTGATCTAACGACACTAACTAAAAATTATAAAAGTTTAAAAGGTAAGGATCTCGCGCCTAGGTATTCCAATTTCTGTAGAGAAAGGAATATAGACCATCATCGGGCTTACTCTCAATGCAACAGGAGCCATCCATGTTGTCCATATGAGCAAGTAGGGTAAATTTTCTTGCACAAGGAAAAAACGAAATGTCTAAAGTGGGGCTTGAACCCAGCATCTCTGGGTCCACAGTGCAATGCCGTAAGTAACCACTTGGCCATATCAACACCAACATGAATATAATTCTTAAGCTTGCCAATTCATATTTGATCAAAATGCGTATAGTGCAGGGGCGATTGTTTGGATGCAGACATGAAAAGATTCGACCCGCGACAACATTAAAAAAAGCAGATTTGGTAAACAATTCAAAAAATGTTTTCATTTATCCGATTGATTAAAAATGACCAACAAAATATTTGTATCAAATTTTAGTATTTACATCATGATGAGTAAGAAACAAAATACAGGTATATAAAAAATTCCATTTTAATTTCAACAAAAATGACAGTCACATTATCATCGTACTACATACATGACATACTCGCCACTCTTATTGATTGCACCAGTGATAAAATAAAATAAAAAAACAACAAAAAGAAACAACAAAAACGAAAAACAAAAAAAACAAAAAACAAAAGCTATCTTCCAACGAGAGATCTAAAAGAAGCACGGATCATGCCGTACGCCACCGTCAGCAATATCACCGAGAAAAGAAAGCCCAAAGTGGACATTCCGAAGACGAACGAGCACGCGATGTATAGGATGGTCAGTTGCACCAGGTTGTGATAGCTGGCAAGGAAGCGCAGGCTGAGGTGCGGCAGGTACGACTGGTCGATGTAGTGCGGCGTGCCCGTCACCCGCGGACGGATGTGGTATTGTGATGGGGACACGGGCTTGGTGAGGAACACGCGGGAAAAGTGGCCCAAGAAGCTGGGCCGGTCGAAGACCGAGGTGAATTCCGACTGGAACTGAAAGTGAATGGCGTGGAAAAACATCAAATTATAAGAGAAGAATATGCATTGCATGGTGGTGTTGTAACAATAATTTTAACACAAAATTCGAAAACAAAGATTTTACAAAATATAGAGAGATAATTATTGTTATTTTCTAATCAAATAATAATTATAATAATAATTTCTCAATTATATCATTTAAACTTTTTTTGCTTTTGTTGAAAATCTAATGATATTGATATGTTCTTTTTATTTAGAAGATTTTCGATAACTCTAGATCTAGTCTATAAATTTTGTAAAGCGCCTAGAGCTTACTCATTGAGTGGGTTAGAGAAATTGGATCATAGAAGATATCTTAAAAAATTTTCTATTAAGATTGTACAATGGAATCAATTCTTTTAAATAATTTGGCGAGTTGCTATAGAGGCAATTGGAACATAGGACGGAAATTTTAAAAATGATTCTGGCTCTAACAGGCAACCAGTGAAGTTCAATGAACAACGGTGTAACATGGTCAGAGCGAGGTTTTCTTAAGACAATCTTAGCTGCCATGTTTCAAGATTTTTTGAAGGTAAATTAACAAGAGGTGAATTACAATAGTCTAGGCGAGAGAGGATAATGGAACTAGCAAGTGCTTTAGCAGTTTGAATTGAAATGGAAGATCTAATTTGGCCTAGTTTTTACGGTTGAATTTGAATATTCCTACACATAATATTGACATGATGATTTTAAATATAATAAATATGCAAAACAATTTAATTCGTATTTGCACTGCACCTGGCTCATACAATCTCTCTCTCTTCCTTCGCATCATTGATAAAAATTATTATCATTATGATTTGTTGACATGCAATACTGTGTATGGCTATATGTATTCATATTATTATGTATGGCTAGGATATAGGTGTGAAGATATATATGTATGCTGATATATTTGGACATCTAAATGTTGTACATTATTACATCGTTTATGTGCATGTAGATATTAATAAGTATGATATGTACACAATAAATTTGTATGTGTGTATGTATGTATGTGTAATTATGTGTGTATGTATGTAAGTGAGTAGATCTATGTATGTGTGTAGGTATGATTGAGTGTATGTCTCACAATTATTCTATCATTGATGTTATGAATATAATATTATAGATTCCAATTCCTTTGTATAATACGTAATACCCATATTATCGATATGTCCTGTTAAATATCACAAGTCATGATATAATGGAAGTTTCAAGATAATTAATTTAAAATTATGTAAAATACCTGTTTATATTTGTAATTTGGGCCAATGGCCTCATATACTGAATAAAAGCATTTGAATTTGACATGATGATTTAAACTAAAAGTAGAATCAAAATAAGTTGAGAGATCAATTTCAATAAACTGTTTGATTCTTTACTTAATTATCTTACTCTCAACTGAGGCTCCTATTTGACTTTATATTACATCCATCTTATGTGGCATTTTATAAAATTGACTTACATAGCTATTTAGGAAGACGCACAAATGGAACAGCAGACGGACGAGGGTGGCATTTTCATAACTTTTGACAGGAAGCAGGTCTGGATCACCTGTGTCAAATTTGGCAAACTGTCGCTCTCTGTTAAAAAGCTGAAGAAGAAAATCGGGATGATGTGATGTAAATAATTATTTATATAGCGCCAGTTTCCATCTACGATGCTCTGAGGCGCTTTACAATGGAAATAAATAAATAATAATAATACTAAAAAACATTTAACACATTTAGAAATTAATAGATCTTCATTAAATGACTCAAAATGACAGAGACACACAGACAGACAGAGAGAGACACACACATAGAGACAGCCAGACAGACAGAGATGCTCCTTTTCGATGCTGACAGAGACAGATGTACAGACACACACACAGACAGACACATCCCCACCTGCAGGCGCCCCAGGTTGGTCAGCACGAGTCCTTGCTCCGTCTCCAGGCAGTCGGGTGCGGCCAGGTCGTCCTGGGCCAGGTACTGCGACTCGTTGGCGATGGAAGAGTTGAGGCTGGCTCCCGTGGAGGAGGAGGAGGAGGAGGAGGATGAGGAGGAGCCGCTGACGGAGGAGGATGAGATGGACACCCCGACTGGGACGGGAATCTGTGGCAGGAAGGGGAGAAGGGAGGAGGCAGTGTTGGTTATATTATCTTCTTTTATTAAAA
>JAUEKV010133128.1:0-18426 GCA_031833985.1 Ancula gibbosa
TCTCTCTCTCGCTCTCTCTCTCTCTCTCTCTCTCTCTCTCTCTCTCTCTCTCTCTCTCTCTCTCTCTCCCTCCCTCTAACACTCACTATACTCTCTTTCTCACTTTTTTCTTCCTTGCTGTTACACCTGTCGGTGTTCCATCTTATTGTAACCCAACAATCCTTCTTTTATTTTTCATACTTGTATCTATACCTTTTCGGCTGTTGAAATATGTCTGTTGTAATGATAAACTATCTAACCTTCATCATTCTTTTTATCATGTTGTTATAGGTGAATGTATTGCCCAGGAATCACCAACCTCCGCTTCTGTTTGCTCTCCCCGACAACACTCGTTTTTCTCTGGTGGACTTTCCCCTTCATCTTCCCCTAGAGCTCTTGGGAGTTGACGTATGTCTCAAAGCTCTCACAGCCATTATGCTTGAGCACAAGGTAAACTAATGACATTTTTTGGAATACATGTATTGTATTATCATAATTTAGTGTACTAATTAAATCTAAAACAAAAGAACCCAATCAAAATAGGTAAGGGGAGAGAAAAAAACACTTATGCGTTAAAAAAAAAAAGAAGAATATCTCATTAGTAAAGAAGAAAGAAAAGAAATCTTCAAGTATCATTTTTTCTATTAAACAGGGCATATTATTATATTCTGTCAAATGATAATATGTTTGTTTAGATTGTTTTAAAAGATCTGTTGGATGAAAAGAAGAAAATGTCATTAATTTAAATTTAAATACGTAAATTTAGTTAGTCTTGCATTCTTTTTCTTCATTTGTTTACATTTGATTTAGTTGTGCTATAATATCTTATTAGGTATGCAATAATATATATTGAATTAATACCAATATGTAAAATGTGATAATATTTCTTCCATCTCCAGGTCATCCTTCAGTCCCGTGATTACAATGCTCTTTCCATGTCTGTGATGGCCTTTGTCTCCATGTTGTACCCCTTAGAATATATGTTTCCTGTGATCCCACTGTTGCCGACATGCATGGCATCAGCAGAGCAGGTCAGTTTTTACGCGAACGAAACGCCTTCTATTCCTTCGTTAATATACATTTTTATTCAATTTGAAAGATGATAAAGAAAAGAATATATGTACAGATCTTACAAAAATAAATAAATATGATTTACATTATATATTATAATATGATGTCTTCTCTGAGTCCCTTTCACTCAAAATTCTTCTGAGGAGTCTCATTTAGATATTTGGACTCGTCAAATGTCAGACTCATTGCAACTCTACCTAGTTCATATAGGCCATGTGAGAAGGATGAAGAAACTGAGAAAAGAATTACCATAAATGTGGTTCAGCTGAAGATCAATAGAATTATAGATCATATAAAAACAAATGAATGTATAGGTCCTTCCTTCTGTTCCTGTCACTTAGATGGTATTGAATCTTTGCAGATTCATTGATGGGAAATGGGGTTTTCTTCTTTCGGCTATTTAGACACAGAAGGTTCCTTTATATTATGTATGTGAATGGTTGAAATAATGTTGTACTGAATTTGTATTTTACAGCTGTTAATGGCTCCCACCCCCTATCTCATTGGGGTACCTGCAAGTTTCTTTGGTTACAAGAAGGATTTTCCTCTTCCGGATGACATTTGGGTTGTGGACTTAGATACCAGCAAAGTAAGTCTTACTGATGATAAATATATTTATATGAAGTAAAGAGTTTCATGTGAAGCGAAATTAATATATTTTTAAAGAAAAATATTTTTGTTGATTCAAGGATTATTCCATTCATTTATTATTTATCTGGAATTTTTATGTGCCTTGCTTTATCTGACCTATTGAATACAACATTGCAAATGGGCAATAGTTCGATTAGAGATTTTTAAAATGTATCTCATAATTCTTATTGTGTTGAAATCGTTCATCGTGTTCTGATAATAATAAGAAAAAAATAAAGAATGTATGTAGATTCTCATCATTATCCCCAAATCATTTTGCGATAGTCATCTCTGTCTGCTGCATGTCGTCCCATTTCTATGACCGACTCTCCTGTCCACTCATTTATGTCGTCGCTCCATCTTCGAGCTGGTCTTCCTCTTCCTCTTTTGCCATCGACTGCTGCTTTAAGTATATATTTTTCCATATTGTCTCTACGCCTTTTGATGTGACCAAAATATTGTAATTTCCTTCTCTTGATGTCGTTTAGGAGCCAATTTCCAGGAATGCGTAATACATAGATTCTAGTGAGTGAAATTCTATTCATTGAGATCAATCATATGCAACTTCTTTTTTCCGTCAGATTGTGACCCCTCCTGGTGCTGAGATACTGCCTCCCTTACCAGAACCTGAAGGATCAGCTTTGAAAACGCATTTGAAACAGGTGATGCAAAATGTATTCCTTTTTTGTGTTTCGTTGGTTTTATTCAAATATCTGGTCAGTGTGATCATTGCTAAGTATTTTGTTCTTCTATGATTACAAGGGACCATGAAGATGAATTCTATTTATATGTGTTTTCTCGTTTGTTGCTCTACACCCTTTACAGAATGATAAATGGATGTAATTTCATATGTTGTTTTTTTAAATGTTATTGTTATGTAGTTCTTATCCTGAGTTACACTTTACTTACAAAAATCTTTATTGTCTTGTTTCACAAGTAATAAGATCACTTTTTTGTCTTATTGAATACAGCTCTTATTTAGATATACATATATATCCGTCAGTCACAAGTATTCATCCTCATGGTTTTTGTTTTCCCATTATGAATCTGTATTCCTAATATTGATGATTCTGAATAGTGGCGCCAAATAATCTTTAATATCCAAGCCATTAACTGTTATATTAGGCCGTACTGTATACCATTCCTTGAGTTGTGGAGACTCCTTTTCATGACAAAATCAATAGCCAATAGAATGGTGATAGAAGACAACCTTGTCTCACTCCTGTTTTAATAATCTCACAGCTTGTATTAATTTTCATAGGTGAATTCCACTCATTACTCTGTTCTATGATGATGCTTAGTGCAGGATCTGTTTGACATAATTACCTAAATCCAGTTTGTTCTGTTTTAAGTTTTGTCTACTGTCTCCTTCATCCTTACATGAAGTATGGTATTAAAGACCATTCATCTGCTATAGACAAACATTATATTCCGCTGTAATTTTTACATTCCTCCAGATATGTATTTTAATTATGTATCCCGCGTTCCAATCTTTCGGTATGATTTCTGTCTTCCATATATTTTATTGAAGATATGTTTTTAGATCCTTTGGCAATGATGACTGGATTGTATTTACGGGCTTCTAGTGGGCTGGCATCAGTGTCTGGTGCTTTCTGGCATTTCCCTAAACACTAGGTTTACCTTTAGTTTTATGTTTCGGGATCCATATGGCTCAAGTAATCCCTGCCTGGTGAATAATTATAGTATATTCAATGAAATAATTCCCCAATAAGCACATAGATTTATTATGATTTTGATTTTGATTCCTTATTACTCAGGTATTAATTTATACAACTTTGCTCTCTTTCCGTTTTATCTTTTACAGATGGTACGTTAATTTATCTTTTTCCAATAGTTTTCTGTAAGTTAAAGCCAAATTTTGCATGGATCAATTGCAATGGTTTTGGAATGGCATAAATAAAAGTTCAAATGTATACGATGATAGCAGAAAGATTATCTCAAAACATAATTTCACTATAGACCTAGGCCTTACTATAAATATGAATTTTAAATTTTACAGACTTTTAATAAAATTTCATTTATCTTCATTAATCATTGCACATTTACTTTTATTTAATTTGTATTGGCTTGTATAGCTGAATCATTTATCCATTTATATAATTACCGTCTTTTATTTATTTATTTTAATTTTTTATTAGAATTTTTCTAAATTGTAAATCATAATTTTAAAACATCTGTAGTTTATTATAATAAAGTAAAGAATCAAAAAAATTATTGAAATTAGCTCTCAACTAACTGAACAAGACCTAAAGCGTAATATTTCTGGCAAAGCACTTCTTTAGACAATAATATAATAATAACTGTTTTAGTTTTATATTTTAGTCTTGTTCAGTCTCTTTAGTTGGAGAGCTAACTAATGTCAATAAACTGTTTGATTATTTACTCTATTATCTGACTCTCAACTGTGGCTTCTATTTGATAATATTATTATTATATCACATTTTCCTATGAAGGATGTTTATATTATCTTGTTATATTAACCCATAATCTGAATTTGATTGATAAATGAGTCACAAGTCAAGTGTTAGTCGACATGTGTTATTTATTTTTAGCCTGCTTACTTATCGTTTAGAACTTCTTTAAAGATCATGGAAATGAAATTGTTTGTTATGGCTTTGGCAACGGGTTGGGGTTTTCGTTGATTATCATTATTTTATATTGTGTGATAAGCAATGAATGTGAAGGAAATGCTCTTTGTCTTTGTGAATAAATGATTAATTGGCCAGGATCACTTACACAATTTTTAATATGAATTGACCGTCCAATCATATTCGTTTTGATATAATATTATTTATAAACTTGAATTTTGACTCATTTAACAATTTTATGACTGAAATTTAAAGAGTAAATAGATAATTGTTTTACTAGCCTGTGCGAGTATTTAATCCAATAATATTAACCATGCATGTATGTCTTATAACTGCATAATCTTCGTTTAGAAAATTTACTTTAGATTCTAGAACTAATACTAAAAGGGGATCAAAATAACCTTTTTCTTTTCTCTCTAAATCAAATCCTTAAAAAACAACTTGAGAAATTATGTTGATTCACAGACATATGACTCAAAATTACAACATTCTGCCAAAGAAAATGGGCATGTAAGTTTCTGATTTATGACCCGTAGGTCCTTTTCAGGAAATGGTGTTTTTAACCATGAACATATTTTAGTTGATCATAATTATTATGACCTTGGGACCTTTTAGTTTACATGGGTTGAACTTGGATGTCTTTGTACTTTGATTTTCACCCTGTATATTTTATTTTACTTTTCATTTATACTGTCAAAACAAAAAGTTCCTTCAAAGTTATTGTCTATCATAGGGTGTAGCTGGGTTTTTTTTGTTACTTTTATGACACTTCCCCTGTTCATATCAGCTTATGTTGTAACAACAGAGAAATGTTTGATGATTCCAACCTTTTTCATTTTATTCAAATTTTGTATGCTTCTTCCCAATTTATATTCATAAAACGTATTGGTATTGGTGCTGAAACGGTTAGATCACACACATGTTTCATTATCAAGTGATTGTATTATTAGATCTTTGTCGATTCAAATTGGGTGTTCATTCATAGACCTCTTGTAGAACAATTTATCAGTTATGAATCAAGTGTTAATAAATAGATGGTGGAGTGAAGATTTATGGTTGATGATAGTAGGCAGGGCATTCTTAGACTTCACTCTACTTCACGTTGTACCATGGTGATCTACTCATGTTGTGCCTGTCATGATTACTTAAATTAAACTGAAACTTCATGTCTTCATGGGCGGCCTGTTAGCTCAAGTGGTAGAGCGTCTGACTTCAGAGTCAGAGGTCCCTGGTTCGATACCCTGTAGGGACAGAAATTTACATGGCCGCTCCAGTCCACCCAGCTGTAATTGGTTTTGAAGCATTGAAGGCAGTGGAGGGTCTTGTCAGTATGTTAGAGTATCCCAGTTATGCTCTGTATGCTCCTCTTTATGCACTCTTTATCTTTAGACACTTCATGTCTTAGAACTCTGTCATCAGTAAGGACGGTATGAATTGTTAGCTCTTCATTCTGTAGCCCCAATTTTGAACTTTTGTCTCAAACTAAATTACTACTTCATTTCATAATGACACACTATTGGCATGAGTATGTAAGAATGATAATTCAAAAAAGAATTGATTAACTTGGCAGTACATGATGATTGATTGAATTAAGCACAGAGTGGTGTATCTGTCCTTTAACATTTATTGCTAATAGAATTACCTCCAGCAGATCATGTTTTTCGTAAAACAACTCAATTTTGAATTCTTCATCCATCACAGTGCAAATAATTGCATATATCATTTATTTTTAACTGAGGAAGAAGAATCATAGATGATATTATTCATCACCATGAACAAATTGAATCTCTTTTATGCAATGAATCAATGCTTTCACATTATCCATAACTGAAAATTCTTGATGAACGTATATCAGTAGCTTTTAAAAAATAATTTATGATTTATTCTCTTCCTTATCCTTTTTGAAATTCTTATGGCTCTGCATTTTAAGTATCTGAAACTGATCATTTTTTTTGTCTTGTATTCTTTATTTCTTCATTACCACTTCCTTTTTATTTAGAAAATGTATCTAATTCAATGAAATTAAAATTCCTAAAATTAAATTTTATGAAAAACTTTTAAAATGACAGTTTGACATTCTGGCTTCTCAAATCATTAAAATTAGTGTGATTGCAAGTCCTTAATCGTCAAGATTTAAACTTTTATACCCACATCCCCTCAATTATCTAGATCTAGAAAGAATTATTAGGTGACAAACTTTTTAAATTTTAAACATCACTCTTTTCAAAAATTGAAATCTTGTGATATAATTTCATGTAGTAACGGTTCAAATTACTAAATATATGAAGGATTTAATTGACCCTATTTCATTCAGTTACAAAAGATATAAAACATTTTTTGCTTTTAAATTATAATTTAAAATGAAATCTGGATGGAGGTTTCTATTATTCTTTAATGATCATGTTTGTACTCGCTTACCAAAAAACCATAGAATTGTCATTTATCAGCATTGCTCTCAATATTATGTTAAAAACATTTTTTTTATTTTCATGCATTTATGCTTTACTTTTTACTCTTTATTATCCCAGAATGCCTCCTTTTTAGAGATATTATGCTATCAAAATAAAATGCTTTTATTTTTTCCACTTTTCTTAATTAGGGTTTAACAAATTTTTAGTGCCTGCATTTACTACTTGCATAATAATATCATTCTTGCATGAATACTTTTTTTCTTACAATTTTCTGATTATCTTTGGTGATGGGATGGCTGCTTGACTAACACTTGGTTTCATATTTTACTCACCACCACCACGGCCTTCAACCCACTTGTATCACCCACCTGAACCCCGGACGCACCATCATCATACAACTCATCAGGCCTTGGCTAGCATGAGCATGACTCCTCAGCCTATAAAAAACCTTGATGCTCTTGCACAGACTCCAGAAATGTGGCAGCGTAGAGACAGCCTCAACTCGCAGAAAGGCTTCAACCCCTTCATCTACGGCAACGACGTCGACTCTGTGGATGTCGCCACCCGGGTGGCCATGGTGAGGATGGGACAATTTGTAATTTGCTTTGGTCCGTAAACTTGCTTACTTTACTTTGAAGTAAATAGAATGGGACTTAACGTTACCTTGCTGATCCCCAACTACTGGATTATGGTCCTTTTTCAGCAGTTAGTGCCATTCGGTGAAACTTGGCCGTGTTATTCAGTTAGGCCGTTGTGGTCTGTAAACTGTAATGTTTTAAATCATATTTTGATAAACTAGCATTGTGTTTTCAAATCTTTTGATTCAAATCAAAATGATGCAAATTGAATGCATGATAATCTGTATTGCTGTTGTCAGTCTTTCATTAACATAGTATGTCTTCATTTTCTTTACGTTAGTCAAAAGAAGGAATTCTTATTTTAGTTAATGAAACCTGGACTTGTGTTATATGAACCAATATGTATCTCTTGGAGGTCCTGTGTGTACTTTATACACGTTTAAGATCCCTTGATTGTTAGAAATAGCAAAGAGTAGGCCAATCAGGCCGTCACTCTGGCAAAATTAAAATAATTCCCTACTAAATTCCCTTCTAAATTCCCTTCCAGTACAAAAACCCCAATAGCTTCTTTTGCATCAGACATATTGATATTGTCACTCCTCTGATGTAAAGTAGAAAGAGCCATGATCTTTGGGGAGGTGAGTGTGGCTGGGCAACCATACATCCCTGATACCAATATGCCCAGGTGTAGCAGTAATAAATTTGTTACAATATCGTCAGAAATGACGCAAAGGCCATAATTTATCTCTCAATTATAATGCACTAATTGTTGCATCTATTGACTCCTTAAATCAGGTTCGCTTTTTCAACTCTCCCAACACCCTGGGGAATTTCACGGAGCACACTCGTACTCTACGTCTGTACCCTCGGCCGGTAGTGGCTTTCCAGCTGTACAGCTTCCTGAAATCAAGATCTGAGCGATCCCCTTTCATTTCAAGGCTTGCACGCACACAGGTGAGAAATTCTTAAAGATTTATGAGCTTTTAATAAGGGACAGGTTACCTGTCCTTAGTTTCATGTTTCCTTTACTTCATTGTTTTTTTCTGTTTCGAGTATGGTATGCATTAATTTGTTTTGTTTTTCCGTTAGCTCAATCACAAACAATAATTTGAAGAAAAAATAGTTCAGAAACATCATCACTGCTGTTTATTGAATTGAATCAGAATGTACTTCTTTCATCTACCAGTTTTTCTTCTTCTCACTCTTTACTTTATTTTAGGCTGTTGAGTATTTGTCGGAATGGTCTCTTTGTCCCACCAATCTGGTGTATCAACGGGTTCAGACCTCTGTGTACGACCCCAGCAACATCGGGGACAAGCCCAAATGGTATGCCCACCAGCTCCAGCCTGTGGAATTTAATGTCTATGACAACTGCTCCACTCTCGGAGCGGCTCTGACCTCTGTGACGGAGGGACACAGCGATGACAATCCCACAGACGAAAGTGGAAGCGACAGTGATGGAGCAGAAAGCACCAGCTCTTCCTATTCATCCCTCAGTGATTTTGTCTCGGATTTATACAACAGTGACATCCGAGGGGAAACTCCTTGTAAGTGAATGTGATTCCTATGGTTGATTTGAATTACCGCACCCCCAAAGACAAACCAAAACAACCTGCATGTTTAAAATTTAATAAAATGATGCGTTTCTTGCAAGATATTGAATTTGGATGATAACTGATTTAAAATCTAATGTGCATGCTTCTCACTCTGCTTAAACAGTTTGTAAAGTCCAAGCCTATTGTAGTTTGCCTGTGCTGTGATATATAATCATGAAATAATTTTATTGAAGCATGAGCAGATAGTAAAAATAATTCAAAAATGTCTTTAACATCTTGGCACGTACTCATAATATTTATTTATTCTAACATAAGTTTGACAAAATTATGTATTACTCTATTGAACAAAAGCACTTTTTATCAATAGAACAAACCATATGGAAATAATTTTGTTCTTATTAAAACTAACCTGTCATACAGTGGAACCTCCCAATAGCACCCCTCTGAATAAAGACTACTTCTCACTAAAGACCGATTTTTCAGTGAAGGTTTACTATATAGGCCTGTATAAAACACCTCTGAATAAAGACCACCTCCCACTTAAAACCACTTTGGCTTTGCAAAATGGATGGTCCTTATTCGGAAATTCTTCTGCATTCCACTAAATTTATAATGCGCCATCTATTTGTTTAAAGAGCATCTCAATAAGTTGTCTGTTTTCTCAAAATTGCATGGTCTGCTGAACTAATAACCCTTCACTTGCTTGTTGCCTTCCCCTGCAAATCCCAACTCAGCTTTTGCCCCAGAAATGCAGATTTTGGCTGTGGATGAAGCCAAAGTCTATTCCCCACCCAGCAAGTTGCATTTGCCTGAAGCACCTTCTACCAATAGCGACTCTGCCCTCTCCCTGCAAGAAAACAGTGACTTGAGCTCTTCCTCTTCCTCCAGCCCTTGCTATAGCCAGGATGGCGCTGACAGACAGGTCGGAATGCTTGTCAACTACTGGTTCAGTTCAATGATTCATTTGGTTTTAAAAGTTTGATGGCAATATCACATCATTGAGTCGCTCCTTGCTATAAAAGCATTATGTTCTTTATAAAGATGCATGACCAACAAATTATACTAACATGTTAAAAACATTTTTTTTAATTTGCTGTTTTATCAGCAGAAAAACTTTGTCTAAATGATAGCCCATTGCCAATAAGGGCAAATAAATCTAATTCTAATAGTCATGTTTTCGAAATTTAATCATTGTTTCAAGCCTGAGCGAATGATACCCAATTGAGAAAGAGTGCAGTGGCATTAAGAAACGTTTAATAGTATACCAAGAAAATATACCCTTCTTTCGTTTGTAGACTCATTTTTGTTCATGATCATTTTATTATAGAGTTTATTATTTGCTCTTATCTCCCTATTTAAGGGGGCGCTATAAAAATGTTTATTACTATTATTGACCTTTATACTGTAGAGCACATACCATCACTGAACAATTAGATTTATATGGCAATGGATTATTTTTAAACTCGTTGATTTTTTTAAATTGCAGGAAACTGTCTTCAAATATGACTCTGGTAATATTATTGGTGCAAATTCTGCAACCCCAAGGTAAATATCACTAGACATTTGATAAATGTTACCGTAATTGATTTCATAGTGAGCACTTTAACTTTAATCTATAATTTTGTGTCCTTGCTTTTTTGTTATTGCTGGGATGTTTGTAAGTAAAAAAATCATTACTTTATAGATATCCAATCTAGCAAAGAAATTAATGCTAGATATAATTGCTGTGGTATTTTTGTTAATCTGCATCTATATTCCTCTCTCCCAAGTATCTCACTGATGAGCTATGATTAGGGAGAGATGTTAAGAATGATAATTTGGTGGCTCTGATTTAAATAATTTTAGTGTGTAAAGTGTGATTTCAAATATTTTAAATGATATAAAAACGGTTATATTAAAAATGCTTCCTTTGACATTCTTCCATCAGAAAATTCACATGTGTTTTCTAATATTATAAATGAAATAAAAACGGTTATATTATTAAGTATGCTTCCTTTGACAGTCTTCCATCAGAATATTCACATGGTAGCCGCCCTTCCTCTACGAGCAATCCTCCACACAGCCCAAGTTTAAGTCGCGTGCAATCCTCGCCATCTCCCCGCACTCCTCCCCCTAGGCCAGTGGGACCTCGCTTGTCCAACTCCCCCAGGACGCCTCCCATCACCAGGAAGCCACCCTCTCTGGACTTTGCACCTCAATCCCCACGAAGTGGCAGCTTCTCTAGTGGAACCTCTTTTCCCTTGAAAAAGCCTGTGAAGGTAAAAATGATGCATTTTAAAAGGACTACTCTATAATAATTATTGCTGAAGGTCGAATCTATTTTTTTAAAAATTTACTCTTAAAAGATTATTAATCCAGTCAGTCTATCTCTTTTGATAAATGTGATAAAAATATTTTTTTTAGAATTTTCTATTGCATCTCCTTTTCTTTTTTTGCTTATTAAGAAAATAATAATGGTGATGATATAAATTTCATTGATTAGACAGCTAGACTTGAGTCCTGAGTTTCAAATGTTCCCACTCCGTTCTTTGGATGGTAAGGAAATGTTCTATGCATATTTTCTTTAAACAACTCAATGTTTTACAGGCACTATCTTAGAATAGATGGATCAGGGTTTTGAGATATTCATGATGCATTATGTATCATTATAAATAAAAGTATATACTTATGCTAAAACATGATTTTTCTGCATGCAAGTTAAGTTTCATAATATGTATAGCTGCATACATTCTGGATTAAAACAATTAAGGTTTTATAATTCTTTAATTTCTTTAAACCCAACAAAGCTTTACATAACTTAATGTGAACATTGATGTTTGTTTCTCTTTGATCCAGGGAGGCGGCTCTGACACTGAAAGGTCTTCAGGCTCTTTCATCTCAAGCATTGGTAGTGAACTAACTGACATAGCCCATTCTGCCACAAGCACTGTGTCTGAACTGTTTGGTAAGATCATTATTTATATCGAATATTTTAAACTGACATAGCCTATTCTGCCACAAGCACTGTATCGGAACTGTTTGGTGAGATCTTTATTTTAATTGAACATTTTGAACACTTTTTACTTGCATCACCAGTAAAGACATTGTTTTCAGCTAAATCTCATTTTCTAAGGTTGGTTACATGCATCTAATATGATGATATGGTAAATGAATGGCTGTAAAATCCATGAGCATACACTTTATACAAAGTTATCTTCATATAAGTTAATTTTTGAAGGTCCCAAGAATTGTGTTAACAATTTTACCAGGGAATTTGATTACATTATAGCGGTATAAATTGTTAACTATCCTCCACTTGAGAATGAATCTGTCTGCAAACAGTGATACATGAGTTCATTATTATACATTTATTTTCCAGGCAATAAATCTCCCCAGCCACATACGCAAACGAGAATGCCTCCTGTTCAGAAACCTTTCACACCTCTTGGTGAGTTTATTTAATTTTACAGTTTCAGCCCTAAGTAAATTCTTGATTCTCTGGGTTGTTTTTTTCTAATCCTATTTTGATATTTAACATACAATCTCTTTTCAATTCAATATTATTTGTTTATCCCCAAAGAGCAATTATGAACAGCACAATAATTTATTTCCTTAGCATAACGTAAATTATTTGCATTTGATTATATATTTGCGATCTAATTCTTTTGTTCTATTGTTTTGTGTCGATCTAGTATGCATTGATAAATATTACCCCATAAATAATGATGACATAAATGTAAACTGTATAACTGTATACATATGTATTGTGCTGTTCATAATTGCCCCTCAGGGATAAATACAGAAAATTGAAATTGAAATATTCAGTGTTTCAATTTGATGATTTATTAAGAAGGGATAGAGAAGTAGGGGTAATTGCACAATATTTCATTTTGATCTTGAAATCATACCTAAAGTAGCACATGTATTTCAACAGTATGGAATGTATTATCCTCATTTCAGGTAACCGTAAAGCTTCGGTGGAAAAATCTGGTCTTGTGAAACAGTCTACCGCAAAGAAAGCAAAGGAGCCACCGAAACTCTCTCCCATTGAATCAAAAGCCAACTCAAACAGGTCGGTACAATTTATTAGTTATTTTTCACATTATTATGATGTTTACTTAATGTTAGTTATCTATTCAGCTCTTCAAGCTGTTGAAAAATACAATTTGCCTGTAAGTAAATAAAATGATTATGACCCCCTTAACATTTATCTAGTTTGATGTAAGTGTATCATAAAGAGAGATAAATATCCCCCAATAAACTTGCAAATCAAACTGAAGATACCAGTTTGTTTCGATGGCATCCACTCTTCTTTATTCTACACATTCTTAAATTTCCACAACTCTGACACTAAGATAAATATTTTTATTTGTGAACATATTATAAAGGAACATTAATAGGATACATTATTTGTTAAGTTGAATATAAGAGAAATCATGTAAAGGAAACTATGGATAGCATCAATTGAAAAATAAATATTTATATTCAAATTGACCTGATACATTTACAAAAGCCCCTGACTATCTAAAACATCTCATCCACATTAATATCCCATGTAGAACCGGTAGATCGTTAAGCCGTATTCAACTGACCAATCACAATTCCCAATCGAAATTCTCTGTCAGAGCCTTTTCTATAATATGGAACTCTCTTGACGACCACTAGAAACTCCATGTTTTCATTCTTTCAAATCAATCCTCAGGCCTGAACTGTTTAATTTTGTCAAGTTGTCTTTCAATGATCTTTCAATGGAAAACTAAGTAATATTTAAGTTACTATTACATTGGGATTTCTTGACAAAATATTGACCTTAAAACAGTCGAAGTGGATTTTGTGCGCTAAATGTTTTATTATTATTTATTATTGTATGGACGTGTCAGATTTAGGATGACCAGAGCAATATTGGGATGGATCGACTATCTGGCCATTAGTTTTCTTTATTTCTGTAAAGATTTGTGTGGAACTAAGTCTTGATTTGAAAGCAAATATTGGAAGAGTTTCCTCCATGCTCTGTGCAATGGGATTCTCTGCTCTGTCTGAATGCAAGCCTCGAAAACCTATATGAGGCCTTAAAATAAACGTAAAAAGAAATCAAAACCAAACAAATAGATTAATCCATCAGAATCAATCAGGATGTTAAAAATAGAGTGAAATGGTGCTGCATTCAACTTTTTCGCCTCCATATATGCCAGGATGTTTCTTGTTCACCAATACTCAGAAATGAAATGTGTTCTTGCTCATGGATGGTGAGTATGTCTTTCTGCCCATGGTTCCTTGCAGCAGTTTTATCGTTGGTCATGTTTTGGGTTCTCCAAAGCTTTGGATATTAATATTTTGTCCCAGCATTTTGTTGGCGATATTTGCATTGAATATTTCTTGGAATTCGATTGACTAAATTTATTACCTTATGTATTTCATGATTTTACAGTTTAAAATTCTGTTATCACATCTTGTCCAAAAGAAATACACCAAATGTCAAAATCAAACTAGATTCTACATTTATTTAGTATTTCATTTTTTGTCAACTTCTCATAATAAATATACTATATTATGGAAATTAATATAAAGGCAGTCACACAAAGAGGAGAGTACAAAAATGCTACTGACACAAGGTTTAAAATCATGACACATCTAGTTTTATGATATACCATACATTCCCATATTTTCCAAAAGATTTGAAGCCATGAAGAGACAGAAACAATGTATTTTTAACTTTGAAGGAATGCTTCTCTATTTACGGTGAGTTTGTTCAATGGTCTTTTTTCTGTCTTTTTCATTTTCAGTGAAAATCAGCACTTTTTGAAGGAAGTGATAAAAAACGTTCTTGATGGAAAAGGGCTGTTCTGGACCAAAGTAAAGCGCTTCAATAAATTGATGGAAGATGAAAATTACCGTAACTTTGTTGTCAGTCGATTAAATATAAACCTGGAACATAAAACTCCAGAGGATGCGCAACATATTGGAGATGTGGTAAGGACACATGTTTTATACAGATGATTGTTTTTATTTTGTCTTTTTAAACAAGATTTTATGATTTTTAAAATCTTTTATTGACATTATTTATATATATTGCTATTTATGACCTAGATTCTAGATTCAGTGAGTTTCATTGTTTTATTTTGATTTTGATTTTATCTAAAATGAAAATTCCTTTCTAGAATATTTTTTGAAATAAATTGGTTGAAATTAATACTGACAGCAATATAACACTCATTAAAATAAAGTCTTTATTTTGAAACCCATCATTTACTGTGGCCTCCAGATTTATCTTGTTTTTACTGTTGGTTTATTTCTTTATTCTTTGCTAAGGGAGGCTCTATTTGAAAGACAAATTTACTATTTATTCATCCAAAAATAAATGGCCTCCTCTGTTGTCATGCCCTTCCTTTGAACCTTTCTTTTCATTAATTTCTTGATTTGCAAGTTGTGTAATTCTTCGCTTCAAATTGTTGCCCTGACCTTCCTTTGACCAGTGCATCACCAAGCCTGTCTTCAAAGGCATGCTGTCCTTGATCAAGGGCATCATCAGTGGCTTGGGCCACACCATCAACAACCATGGCCTGGGGGGGATGGCCTCGGCTTATATGGTCTTAGAAATTGCCCACACGCACTTCTGGTGTAGAGATCCTTCCGGTAGCAAAAGTGATGCAAGCTTGACTCCAGAGGTGAGATTCCTTTACTTTACTGACTGCCACTCTACAATCATTTGATAATTTAAAGGATCAGCTGTATATATAGATATCATTTACACATGCATTTGCTCCATCAATATATACATTGTAACATCTTCTTTTTACACATCTTCTTTTTAAAAAACATCTTCTTTAGACAATGTTTCTTGATAATACTTTATTTGTCCCTTTGATTTCACACCAACAATGGAATGAAATAAACAAGTTTAGAAAATGTATTTGATTAGTTTGTATGTCCAGCTTTATCTCATTGTAGAAATTTTTTCTGAATTACGGTAAGTGGCCAGATGTTAGTCGCAATACTATCATATATCATATCATATCATATCATATCATATCATATCATATCATATCATGTCTGGGGGCGATATAGGTCACATGACCTTTAAATGCCCCATAATGTAAATAAATATCTTGATATGCAAATACAAATAGGTTATGTTTCATGGTTATGTTTCATGCAATACATGTATGGAATATTTTTAGAGTAATTATACATACTAAGCATTTCAAAATCCACTACGTACAACGTCAATAATAATATAAATAATCTTATAACATTACTACAGTACAGTACTACAGTATTCATTAAGTTAGATACTCTCCAGCTTTTCATTTTGTTTATTTATCCCCCAAAAACTGATGAGTTGATTCCAAGCAACAAACAGGGACATTACAATTTCTTTTTACCATCTGCAATAAGGACCTCAAATAATATGTTATAGTCATGATTTGTTGTTGATCATTTTGTTTTTTTTAATTTTAATGATTTTAAATAGTATGTACCTGTAGTATGTATTACAATATCCAAAGTGCTAAATCAGTCGTGAAATGCCATCCTTACCATACATTGTAGCTTTAAAGCTCACATCATCTTTGTAACTTTTCCACAGAAAATGTCTCTTCATGGCAGCCATGAAAGTTTGGATTCAAGCCGCCGACTTTCAGATGAAATCTCTACATCAAGTAAGGCTTTATATTTTTATTGGATTTCGGAAGAGTTTTTATGAGTATTTGTTTTATAAACTTTAATATTATATGGAATCCCAAGTCACACTCCTAACCATGAACCATTGTTAATGATGCAGTAGGATTATAGATTCTAGAGGCTCAGGGGACCATGCGTTCAGAGTCTTCATAACATAATAACATAACATAGAGCTTGTAGGAATTTTTCATCTTTGTTTAATCTTGTGTTTTAAGCACTGTCTAAATACTATGACTGGTCATGCACATTGCCCTGAACCTAATGTTCTAATCTAGGTGGGAATTATACTTGGTGCTTTTATAATTTATATATTTATGATCTGTGCTTATATACTTTTATAGTAGGATAAGATGGAATAAGAAAGTGCTGATGGTGATGCAAATTGTCCTGAACATGTTATATAGTCTAGGTGGAAAGTTATACTTGTGCTTTTATACTTTTAAGCTCTGTGTTTATTTATTTTTTTTATAGGATAAGATGGAATATGATAGTGCTTGATTTGTACACAATGTGTGATCCTAACTTTAAAAAAAAAGACACCATGCTTCTATTACCTATGCAGTACAACCTCTGAATAAGGACCACTCATTTTGCAAAGCCAGAGTGGTCTTTAATGGGAGGTGGTCTTTATTGGGAGGTGTTTTTATAGGCTTGTATAGTAAACCGTCACAGAAAAATAGGTCTTTAGTGGGTGGTGGTCTTTATTTGGAGGGGTGCTTTTTGTGAGGTTTCACTGTATTACCTATCCTATATTGCTAAAGATAATATTCAATTACTGTATTAACCTGATTATTTTCTTCTTTCTTTGATATAATTGTAATGACATTAGATATATTTCCTTCTTGGTTGCTTCTTTGTTTCCCCCTTAGTTCTTCTTTATTTTTTATAGTGTTTTCTTTTCTTTCTTTTTTAAATTATAAAGAGTTCTTTATTTAAGTACTTAATTGATTTATAACATTGATGAGAAATCCCATCATTTAAAACGTATCTATTTCTCTCTGAAGACTTGAATAACATATCTGATGAAATTTTTAAAAGTTGTTTGATTCCTTTTAATCACTATGTTTAATCTTTTACAAATGTATGAAAACTACACTTTAATTTGCTTTTCTTCACCATATAATTTCCTCCCCTTCTCACTCCAATTTCCATTCCTTACCCCCCATCACCACCCTCCCCAAATCACTTCCTCAGAATGGTGGCCTGGAAAACGGGCGTCTAACCCTGCCCTCCCTACCAGCGCCGCTCCTGTCCCCACACATGCTTCTCCCTACTCCTCTAACCCTCATAAAGCCAATGAGCATTTTACTCCTAGTCCAAGCACAGACTCAGGCAAGTTATGAACAAAGAAAATAATTTGTCTTCAAATCTATCCATTTCCAAATAAATTTTTTCTTATTGTGCTTTTACAATATTTGATTTTGGTTGCTTTCAAATAAAAAGAAAACATATAAATTTGATCGAATTGAAATCTGCATGACTAATAGTATAGACGCCTTTACAATACTAGAAAAATCTTAAATTCCTTACAATATCAAGTTATCATTAAAATGTAACTAACATAGGTCCTGTTGGAAGGACCTTCCTGTTAATTCAATGACTAAATTGAGTGGAATAAACCTAATTGCATTTGTGAAATTTATGGGTCCCTTCGCTAAATTCCTTCACTGACACTAACATATCAAGTATAAAACTGTGGTTTTGTTGTATGGATTAATTATTAATACTAACATGAATAGTAACTAACCCCTGCCGTAGACTCTTTTCCTATTTACTATTATTATTTAAATTTGTATTCTCTTTTACATTAAACAAAATTTAGAATCAAATACTAGTTTCTATTTGGAATTCATATACATATTCTTCTTCTTCTTCTTCTTCTTCTTCTTCTTCTTCTTCTTCTTCTTCTTCTTCTTCTTCTTCTTCTTCTTCT